>CM032888.1:27433901-27531401 GCA_019176425.1 Megalops atlanticus | reverse complement strand
CTCCTCAGCCCACGGTAGGCATCCTAAACACTAGTGAGCATTGCAAAGAGAGAGAGAGAGAGAGACGGAGAGATAATATTTGTTGATATTGAGCAAGGACTTCTTGTTATATGCAAACACAAGACATCATCCAAATCAGGCATGTGAAAGAAACAAAAAATTTCAGATCATTTTTTGTATTTTCTAACCCTGTACTGCACCCCAAGTAAGGTTCAGTATGGAATCCCTGCTTTTGGGTCTGGTGACACTCTGTTCTGTACAATCCCCCAACCAAGAAGGACCAGTTTTCTGCACTTTGCATCTTTTTTTATCTTGTAATATTTGAATTTAGAGTTTTACAGTCTCCCTTGTCTTAAAGAATAGTTTAATATACCAGTAAATTGTCTCACTTCTTTGCCACATGGAAGATAAATGAAATCCAATTCTGCTTTAAGTTCCAGCATGAACATTCCAGTTAAAGGTAAAATATCTTTTTAGTGTACTGTTTTAGATTATTTATGACTTTTTTGTAAAGTGAAAAAGGTTTATGTTTTTATCTCCAGCTTTGCTTGAATCATAATTATGTGTCATGTTTTTGTCTATCGAAACACTATTTCAAAACATTCTTTTCTGTGTCAGAGTTGACATCTGTGTCACATCCTCTCAAAGCTGTGTGTGGTTCCATGGCTGCTTAAGAACACAAAGATCAATTGCTTTAATGAAGATTGTATTTTATATATTTTATAGTAACTGGGGACTTTATAGATCTGTGAATGTAAAAAAAAACAGAGGAATGAATAAAAATATTATCCGATCAGAGTTTTGTGTTTCTGTTCATCACTCTTATGTGTCTGCTTGGACTTATGCTGGGGTCACGCAACACTAGCTCTGAATGATGGGGGCCCAAACTCTGTCTGGTTGTAACACTGCTGTATATTGTATATATCCCCATTTCAGTATGTGCCCATAATGTAGAGATTACGTTTTCACACCAAGGATTTGTTAACACTATATGACAGTGGTTTTAGTGATTGACTGCACTGAATATTTCCCAGATTCCATATGATATAGAGAGAGGAGCGGGCGAATATCAGAGGATAGGGGCATCAAGGTTACTAAAGCGTGCCCCCTGTGGAAGCTCGTTGAAGAAGCTGCGGTCTGCACCTGGCATTACTGTGGTGTAGGAGTCCCATAGAGTCAGTCTATGACTAGCGTTTTGGAATCAATGTAAGGATATCCAATAGCAATACTGGTTTCTCCGTTATCTGGAAAATCTAAAATTAATTTTAAAAACACACGTGCCACAAGGTCGATATATATGTAGATACTACAATTTAAAAAAATCTGAGAGTGAAGTGCAGATAATGAAGACTTAATTATTAGAAGGGGATCGACAATTTATTACACGGGACGTCTGCAGAATAAGAAGTTGTTTAAGTATGTATTATATTCTACGTTCAAGGCGTGGAATACTAGCGTGTCTCATTAACGCAATGGTTAATTAATTCGTTTGATTGTTGTAAAGCTACGGTAGCAGAATGCAGATTGTTTAAAAAAACTTCCATGAAGACCGTCGACAGAGGTTGTAAGACTACTAGTTCCTGCATACGTTGCTTCCATTTTCTCAAATGCGTAGCGCCGAAAGCATCTTAGAAAAAGAAAGAAAGAAAGAAAAACTTGCAGTAAAACTTGCAAGAGACCCGGCGACGTGATGGCGTCATTCGCGTTTCCTGCCTACCGTCGAATTGTTGTGCCAACAAGCCTCCGCCCCCAATCATGCCACTGACAGGAGTCAGGAATTTGGTGGCTAACTGAGCAGAAAGCTCGCTTACTTTCGCCGCTGGCAGCGACGTTAGCCTGTTTATAACCCGAGCGGATCACCAGCGCTGTCGTGAATGTTGAAGCGGAGGGCAGCTACTCTTCCACGGCTCACTGTATATGGGAGTACTCCGGGAAAAAGCGAAGCAAGAAGGTAGGTGCAAATTAAATTTAGCTCGCCTGTACACATCGCTCCCAGTTACATTACCGCAGTCCCGACGAGAAGTGAGAGAAAAACGGGGCCTGAATGCTGAGTTGCAATTCCGGTCACATAAAGCAGCATTTTCGTGTGGAACATAAATATAGGAAACAATTATGATTTCATCACATCCCTGAAGAAAACACATTCATAACTACCTAGCTATATCACTGGCTGGATTGCTCTGGCCTCCAGCGTTACTGCAGTGGCAAAAAATCGGTGTTGTACATGTCATCACGCGAAGAACCGCCGGAGTACCGGCGGTGGGGGGTGGGGGTGGGGAGCAGGGGGCTTGAAGTTTTATGTGCGAAACCAAGGGGAAAATCTTAACGACGTTTGGGGAGACAGACGGGAAAACAGGGATCAGTCGGAGTGTGATCAAGGCGGAGAGTAGCCTATACAAGTGTAACTACTTGACTAGCATGCCGGTACCATCTTATTTTTCCCCAGGAAAAGCGTAAGACCATGCTAAAAGCAGAGCTGATAACGATTTCCCGTGTCTACATCGATTTGATTTGTCGGCAGACAGGCGAATCTCATGCTCATCTTCAAGTGCATTTGCAGGTGTTGCTGCGAGCGCGTCAGTGTCGCCCACGTGAACCGCAGTCGGAACGTGCGGACGGTTGCTAAAATGTTACCTGGCAGTGCTCATGTCAGGGATAAGGTTAGGACAACTCATATTTCATGGCGTCTGCTTTTGACGTGGCTGCTTTATCCTGACATGCTCTACTTGAGCACATTTCTGCGTTCTCCCCCCATACGCCCATTTTCATCTTTTTTGAGTCGCTTTACGGAGCTATAGTTAGATAGCGAAATGAAACTGAAATTGCAAGTGGTTTTTTCCCTTCTTGGTAATTTGTCATTTGGGGAGACTTGTCTATTAATGTCACTGTTCAGTACGTGCGGTTTGTGACGGTTTTAACGAGGAGTGACTTGATTAAAGTAGATAACCCATTCAGTGTGAGTGTTGTAAAGTTAAAGCTTTGTGAAAGATTAATTGAATCCTGACAGGAGTGCAGGTTAAGGCTTTGTCAGTCCTTTTATCAGTCAGTAATGAACTGACAGGAGTCATAGGATGTAAAGGTGCAGTTAATAATGTGTTTATAAAGTGATTTACTGTGTTTTTTATATTCATCCATCATCAATGTCCAAAAATGGTCCGATGAAGAAAGCATATCTAGGTACATTTTCAACATGTCAGCATCCCATCTGTCTGTAAAAAATGTTTGTCACACAATAATAATATAATTGACTATGAAAATCACATGTAATATATTGCATCCACTACAGCTACTTCATACCAGGGCCCTGTGTGTTTTATATTTGGTTAAGACTTTTAAGCAATAGACTAGATTGATTGTACACCCATGCTTATGTTTAAAAAGATAACATCACTCATTCCATTCCTCAGTCCATCCATCCCTCCATCTTCTGACTCTTTTCCTGGCGAGGGTCACTGTGACTTGTATTAGTAACACGGAAGGCATTTTTAAGGCAATCAGCTCTGGAATAAACTCTCTGTGTGCTTTAAGGGCCTATGCTACAGTGTAAAAAAAAACAGTGCGCACCATACAATGTCAGACTGTCAAAAACACCACAGACAAAGCAGATACAATATAAAACTCCCTAGGCAATGCAGATTAGGTGTAAAACTCCACAGACAACGCATATGCATTGTAAACATCCATAGGCAGTGCATTTGCAGTTTAAACCTTCATTGGTAATGTAAGTGCGGTGTAAAACTCCATAGGCAATGTAGATGCAGTGTAAAACTCCACAGACAGTGCATATGTGGAGTGAAACCCCACAGATGATACAGATGGAGTTTACAGGAATGCACTTTAGAGCTGCAGCATCTTTCTGCCATGTTATAATGTCCCATTTCCTGAACTGCAGCAAGATTAGACAGAAAAAAACACAGTCTTACAGTATCTAGCTCTGTCTTCAACAGGCGGCCAGTGTCTGCTCTAGTATTAGATTACAGAGCGTACAGAGACAGGGCCAAGAAAGTAATTCCACTTCACAAACACCCTCAATGCAAAGTCAACAGAAATAAGCAGTAGCTCTGCTAGCGTTTTGTTGTTGAATATTTCATGGTAAATATTGAATAGCTTTCATGGTAAACTTACCCACTTTCAAAGTGAGCCCCTGGTGGGTGTCTGTGGTCTGTTCCAGTCTGCCATTTTGATAGACGTGGTTCATTTTGTGATCTCCTGGTTAAGCTGGAGTTAAACTGCCTGATTCGTGTGAAGCCTGTGAGTGTTGCCTGTGGCATAGGAGAAACAACCAAAACAAAATGGAAGAAGTGCTGTTTTGGGTTGAGTGATGTAGTGGGCAGAGCTTGTTGAAATGGAAGAGGTTAAATCCTGTTGAGTCCTGAGTCGAGTCATTCCTCACACATTGAAGGCCTTTATGAGGGGGGAAAAAACAGTCTGTGAATGTGAGTGTCTGTTCAGTAATGTTTCCCATAAGGGAGGATGTTTGATGTGTTAGTAAGTGATTCTGCATATTAAATAGGTTGTTTCTCTTGCAGTGCTGTAACTCCAGTCACTGCACAGTCTGTGGAGTGTTCAGAGCTGTGAACTTTTTGAAAGATGGTGCGACCCATGTGATTCATGTCTTGAATTTTCATTTTTGTTCTGAACACTGTCGTCTTCCCCATTAAAACTACACTGGAAGTACATTTTAAGTGCTTTGGGCAAAGACTAAATTGACTCCTGTAACAGACATGGTTCCATTTTGATAAAACTGTCAGTTTTCTCCTGAATGCAAAACAAGGCTTCCAGAGATATATGAGGCAAAGAGTGAGGTTCAGCATTATTGGCGTCTGTTATATCAAACGCTAAAAACCGTTCTCTTCTTCTTTATTTATCGGTGGTTGTGGATGGGGTTTGAATAACTTGTCTGTATTGCAACATGCAAGGCAAGTGGGAATGTCATGAGATGGGTGAGAAGATGGTGAAGTGATTCCTGAGAGGTTATTGTATAAGTGACCCACTGCAGATGGTTCTGGTTCTGCAGTCATGTCTCATGCAGATTCAGGTTTCTGGCCTTGATCAGATGGGAATCTCAGCCCCCTGTTGTCCCAGGCAATGTTCTGTGTTAGGTTAATAGCCATCTATAAACCTCTTGTTGTTGTGGTGCTGAACTTTACAAAGGTGAAAGAGAGAGCACTTTGTCCTGGTCGTAGGTCTTGCATTCAAAGCATATTGACTCACAGGTGTATTGGCTCAGTGTCTTGTGACCCACCTCCAGACAGTTTTGGATCTTGCTCCTGCTGGTGTGTCTGTGTGTGCGTGTGTGTGTGCATGTTTGTGTGTTAGTGCTGTGTGTGTGTTTATGATGACTGTCTTAATATGAGCAAATACACAGTGTCCCTGCTGTTGGGACTGAGACCTCACACCAGGAATCTACAGCTGTTCTCTGGCGCAACCCCCGTTTCTGACAATTCCACACTCTGTTAGCTGGGCCTTTCATCCGAAGAGACTTCAACCTGTTTAAATAGCTGTGTCTGCAATGGATCAGTAGATGACCCCCCTCAGTGGAATCACGGTCACATCACAGCTGGAATTCAGAGTCAGGGCCACCTGTCCTGAGCCCTAATAACTCACATTGCTCCCATGACCAAGATCACTGCTCACTGCCTCTTGTAATTTAATTACTGAAGGTAAGGTTGACTGGATGTTAATCCCCCCTCCTCACCCCCAATGGTTTTCATGGGTGGGTAATTTAGAGAGAACAGTTGGACCAATAGGAGCAGGTCCAGTATTTCTGTCTGCACACTGCTGGCAGTTAAACCACTGACTTCAAGTCTCTCTTAGTCCTCACCTCCTGGAAACCCCATTAACTAAATGTGTGCATTTTTGTTGAGAGAGAGAGAATGTGTATGTGTGTGTATATGTGTGTTTGTGTTTGTGCATGTGTGCTCGTGTGTGTGTGTGTGTGTGTGTGTGTGTGTGTGTGTGTGTGTGTGTGTGTGTGTGTGTGCGCGCGCATACAGGCATGTGCTCATGCATGTCTATATTTGTGTTCACCTTAATTTTATTTGGTTTCTCATGTGGATTTGTTTTGCTGCCCTCTCTACTGTGAAATGTGTCCCGGAATAGATGGGGTATTTTCGCATTGCTGTGTCACAGAGGGGCATAAGTCTGCTGGACCATAAACTTGGCCGATCTGATGATTGCAGTGAAAAAAGGCAATGAAATGAAATGGGCTGAAGCAGCGTTTTTTCCTGTCCTCAGATCTCCTCCACTGCTGCGGGATGTTGCTCTCTCTACTCCTCTGTTCAGCAAATGAATCCTCTGGTTGCACATATTTTAACATAAAACAAATTGCTTAAGGACATTCACAGCGGACAGAGGCACTGATCTCTAATGTCCTCTGAATATTCAGTGACCATTGTCAGCCTGTGAATGAAATTTAAGCTATGTCCGCCACATTTAGATACCCCCCAAGAAGCAGATGCTGTAGGAATGGCTCTGATTGGCTGAGAGCAGGCTCTGTATCCAATCAGATCAGTAATGGGCTGCATTGAGCTGCTGTTGCAGTTTTCACTCAGACAATAGATATTAGTTGGTTTAATTGGTTAAGTTTAAACATTTTAAGTTTGGTGATTACATGATAGATTGCTAGAGAAATATCCTTGCAGTGTGAGCTTTTTTCTGCAGTTCAAACAAGACCACCCAGATATAGAAAGCTATTCGTTTTTTCCTTTTCACCAGTCGTGTAGTATTTGGGAAAAACGGTTGGGGAGTTCATTTTTGTCTGAAAATAATGAAGTCCTGCTCTTTTGAAGGAGGCTCAGGTTGCTCTGGCACGAGAGAACAAGATCTGAAGTGTCAGAGGGGGCGTGTCCGTTTCTTGGTTCAGTGGGCAGAGCTTTATCTCCCACCCAAACGACTCGCACGCTCCTTAATCCGACATTCCGGGCGATTTGCTCGCGGAAACCCTTAGAAAAGCCTCGCAGCGACCCGCTGTAATCGCGGAGTCGGGCTGCGTCGTTCGGCATCGCGGAGCTCACCGTGACGAGCAGCGTGTTCGCGGGAACACGTGGAGCTGCGGGAGCAAGGACGCCTTGCGCGTTTTTATGTTTACGCGCGCGCCACTGCGCGAGAGGTGCGGGAGGAACGCCTGACTGAGGGAAATGGTGGATGAAGGATTCTCTGCTTTTCCGCTTCATACTTCCCTCCTTGCAGTCGATCCCACCTGCAAGCCAGACCACACTTTCAACAGTTCCACCTGTCTCAGTCAGAGCAGCTTCTGGATGGGTTTTTGAATTTAATCACTTCCAAATGGCCTCTATGCACGTGGGTACCTGAAGTTTCCTGAAGCCAGCTTCTTCTTCTTTCATCATTTTTTCCCTCCATTAACACATAAATATAAAGAATACATATGTTATGATTTTGAACATCTGTTTCTCCCCTTCAATTTCCTTCTCAGTTGTTATTTTCCAGTTCCAATTCATTCCTCATCCAGTCTTCGTTCATTCAGGTATAATGTATATGCCAGATGTTCTGATTGGTGAGTCCATTTACATCTGTTTCTGTTATGACACATTACCCATTGTGAGGAAGAGACATCCATCAAGTGGGGGAGATGAGACAGAGGGACTCGGGTAATGGGGTCCCGCGTGCTTTCCCAGTGTGCTAGAGAGAACTGAGCCACCATGGCTCCTGTTCCATGCCCTCTGCTGCCCTCGCACACAGCAGGAGTGTGACTGTAACTGCTGTTCTCCTACCCAGAGGTACAGCAGGAGAGAAGGGCTGTAACTGCTGTTCTCCTACCCAGAGGTACAGCAGGAGCGTAGCCCTGTAACTGGGGCACCAGAAGGGCACCGCCCCTCACATGCCTTTTAAACTAGTCCGTTTGCTTCTTAACATTTGGGCAAAAGGAGGAAAAAAAAACTCCTTAGTAGGAAAGCGGCTGTGATTAATAGGTGTTGACACGCTGGCCCCGGGCCGGTTGGCACGAGCGCCAGAAAGATCGCTAATCTCGCAGAAATGAAAAATGGGGTAGCGTGTCGGGTGTGCGTGGAGTGGGAGAGAAAGGGGGGAGAGAGGGAGAGAGAGAAATGAAGGGGTAGAGGAGAGAGAGAGAGGGAGGGAGTGGATGAAGGATGGAGGACCGGAGAGAAAAGGCGGGGAGGAAGGCAGGGGGAGTTGGTGACGAGGGAAAGGGGAGACAGAATGAGAATAGCGCTTCAGGGCAGACTTCCCCTGGGCAGTAATTACGTGCCGTTGGCTGGACCAGCACGTGTGAGCGCCGGGGCCGCCGTCTCACCGCGGAGGAGAGAAGGACCTTTTATCTTAGTCATGTTCATTACTCACTCTGCTGTGCTGTCCTCTGTCTTCGGCCAACTGTGCAGCGCACTATATTTCAGTGGCCTTTTTCATGAGCGCTCTGGCCTGCTTAATGAACTCTCCCTGAAGCCATATTTACATAGTCATTGTCTCTTTCCAAGTTGCGGTTAAATGAACACATGAGCAGTGTGCATATGTATGGATGTTAAATTGTGACCGTAGAGCAAACTGCTGACAATTTATCAAAAAAATCAGCCTTAGTTGCCTATTAAAATGACTTAATCTGATTCACGACCAGTATGTCACGTTTTATAGGTCTGACTGGGGCACAGCAATACAGTGTTCTAATCTGCATCTGTACCAGTAGCCCCATCCTTACAAACTACAGCTATGGTGGAAGAGAGGTTTTAAAGGCTTGCTTTTTCTGTACTAAAACTTTATTTATGCATTTCACCTTTATTTTCGTCTTGACCCACTCCTTCCTCTGTTGCTGTTGTCTGAGATAAGTAGTGACCTGTTCAGAGGTACTGTTCTAGCCTTGACTCCAGCTATTTTGGGCTCCTGGAGCAGGAGCTGAAGATAGAGCATAAAGAAGCAGAGTGTGTTTTATTGTGCCTTCAGCAAGGAGACCTTGAGGCTTCACCGCCCCGACAGTTCCCAAAATGAGCTCCACAAATTACAGGCGTTAAGGTTCACCGCCGCGCAGCGTCCTGTAAGAGGATCGGGGCGATCTCCATGGTTACACAACAATCCGCGGGGAAGGATTAAACTTTGCGGTGCATAATGTCCCACCAAGGGTCCTCATGCCGTCACCACATGTGTGTGTCATCGCCCTGTGTGCGTGTGTGTGTGTGTATATGTTAGTACATGTGTATATATGTGTTGTGCATGTGTGTGATGATTTTGTGTGTATTGTGTGTGTGAGTTCCCCTGAGTGGTGTAGCGTGTACATTTGTGTGTGCGTGTGTGCGTGCGTGTGTGTGTGTGTGTGTGTACACATGTGCCAGTGCGCGTACCTGCACGGGTGTGTTTGTGTTAGCGGTTCAGGATTTTTTCAGTAGGCTTGGATTTTCACCAGATGAATGTCTGCTCTGACTCATGCCAGATGTATTGCAGAAGTCCCCTGGCAGCTGTCACTTGCGGTATACTTTATTTTTATTGTTACCAGTTTAAATGTACCTCTCTTCTCTTGCTACGAAGCGTCACGTCTCCAGTGTGATCTTAGAGGTTCAGGAGTTCAGCCCCTCCTTCGAACCCCCGTCACCTTGTCACTCTTGGATCCTCGTGAGTCCCGCTGGTTCCCCCTGTGCGGACAGTCCTGAAACTCACTGCGGCCTGTTTCAGCCTCTGCGTGCGCCCCTCACTCGCCGCTATGATCCACCATCTCCTGGCAAGGATGTGTGAGCAAGGGCTCCCCCTGGTGGCCAGAGGGAACACCAGCAGCCCGGGGTCACCTATGTGTGTTATGTGTGGTGGGATGTTGTCATGTTGACTCACTCTGGCCCTTCTGCATTGGTGTGTCATTGCCTGACTTTCTTCTTTTTCTTCCTCCTCCCTTTCCAAATGAACACGAGACACCATGTATATCATCATTGCCATGTATTTAAAGGGATGTTGACTCTGTTTAACTCTGGGAGTGTGTGTGTGTGTGTCTGTGTGTCTGTGTGTGTGTGTCTGTGTGCTTTTGTGTGTGTGTCTGTGTGTGTGTGTGTGTGTGTGTGTGTGTGTGTGTGTGTGTGTGTGTGTGTGTGTGTGTGTGTAACGCTGCAGTCCAGCTCAGTTGAGGACAGCAGGAGAGAGCCCAGAGCCTTTACTGCCAGTGACAGCAGGGAACTAATCACTGTCTGAAACTCCTGCATGATCACAGCAGGCAGAAAGCTGCTCATTTAGGGAAGGGAAAGCACCTGAGGCCTCTCAACCTGTTGTTCTTTTTTTAGGACACTTCTTCTTCTGACCCTTCTTTAAAACACACCAATGCTCCATGTTATGAAGGCAATTTCTGCACACTTCTCCTACACACTCTTCATAGTTTGATGGCTTCAGCCCCGCATTGCTAGTCCACTGCTATGCCCGCATAGTGTGGATAGCTTACTACGCTGCCTTCAAAAAACAGAGGCAACACAGATATAGATTGTCTGCTCTGAAATGGAGTATAGTATATCTAATTCATTCAAATCAAGAGTCTCTTATTACATCATCTTTTATTACATCACCTTTATTGCATCACATGATCTGTTTGCATTGGAGAGAAGTGTGTCCTTGTGCAGGGCACACAGCATTGCTCAGGTGTGTGGTAGGGCTGTCTGTACCTGGTGTTGAAGCTTATGGACCTCTCACGGCTGACTAAGGGATACCTGAGACCTGTTTAACTTTGCGCCCCCGCTGTGGGCCCTCCCGCAGGTCTGATCTGTTCTCAGGTGAGGCACCATGAGTGAGGGGGACGGCCAGTTCTACAGCGTCCAGGTGGGCGACTCCACCTTCACTGTGCTGAAACGCTACCGGCAGCTGCGGGCCATTGGATCCGGTGCCCAGGGCATTGTGTGGTGAGGCGGCACCGTGCCAGTCCATACCGAGCTCCTGTCACTCTCAGAAGCCTTTAAAATGGCAGTGTTATGATTATGATTACTGACAGTACAACTACTATCATGACTACTGTATACTTCTACTTACAACTTACCACTGCTGCTTACTGCACTGCTGTCTACTACCAACTACTTACAACTACAACTGCCTACCACCACCTACCACTACAGCCTTCTCCTGTTGCTAATCATCACAATGACCATGGCACTCGTACAAGTAATAACCCTGCTTTAAATCTCATGCACATGTCGGTGATGGTTGCTGTCGTAGTAATACTGGTGTTGCTTCTGCCAGTAATGCGGTCCCTCCTGTCTCGATCTCTCTCCCTCTCTCCCACTACTCCGTCTCTCTCCCTCTCTCAGCTCCGCGCTTGACACCGTTCTGGGCATCCCCGTGGCGGTGAAAAAGCTGAGCCGACCGTTCCAGAACCAGACCCACGCCAAGCGGGCCTACAGAGAGCTGGTGCTGCTCAAATGCGTCAACCACAAAAATGTGCGTCACTGATCCTCCACGCCCCATCGCCTGTATCAAATGCAATTAACACTCTTCCCTGTCGTGTTACATGAGTTATCTGTATGTTTGGTGAGATGCCAGGGCAGTTTGTGTTGCTTAGCTTTTTATCCATTTTTCGAGCTGGATATATCCTGAAACAGTTTAGGTGAAGTACCTTGGGCTACAGAAGTGGTTCCCCAGGGAATCAAACCTGCAGTATTCTACTCTGCTGCTTGTATGTTGGTTCTTATTCTGCCATCTCTTCTCAGATTATTAGGTTGATCAATGTCTTCACACCACAGAAGTCTCTGGAGGAGTTTCAGGATCTGTAAGTCATTTGCGAAGCCGTACAGTTGTGTTGCATTTTCTGACATCTTAAGTTATTCTGTGGAGTAAATATGTATAGCATGCCAAGGCCTTTTCAGTCGAGGAAAGGAAGACATCTTCTCAACTAAGAGTTTCTTAAGAGCTCTTTTTTGTGGAGTTTAGGTTGGGTTCATTGAGTTTAAGGGGGTCCTGTCTGAGCCCTTTGAGTTTGAGGGCTTCCTGACTGCATCTCCTGTCTCCACAGGTATTTGGTAATGGAGCTTATGGATGCCAGTCTGTGTCAGGTGATCCACATGGACCTGGACCACGAGAGGATGTCTTACCTGCTGTACCAGATTCTGTGTGGCATCCGACACCTGCACTCCGCTGGCATCATCCACAGGGTGAGTCCAGGCTGTTTTATAAGCGAAGGGTACTGACGCAGTAAGAGCCACAAACAGTTTACTTTAATGTTGTTCTGGACCAGCAAGTAATAGATAATCTTGATAAATTTTAAGTGCTTGAGGGTCTCCTTGCTAATGAGTTTCAGCAGTGCAGTCTGCCTGCTTTGTTGCTGTAAGGGTTCTGTTGTGTTGTAGTGAATTAGATCGTTTATAAGAAATACTGTTTGTGTTTGTGTGCGTGAGAGAGAGAGAGACATTGAGCTTTTGATGTATGTATTCCAGGGTCAGTTGAACCTATTAAAATCGTCCCTTGTGGAGATGCACCGTTAAACGGAAGATTAATGTGCTCCTAACGGACAAGGCCTTAAACCCTGCGTACGTGAGCGTGTCTGTGTGTGCCTGTGATTGACTGTGTTCCTGTCGCTGGTAGGACCTGAAGCCCAGTAACATCGTGGTGAAGTCAGACTGTACGCTGAAAATCCTAGACTTCGGGCTGGCCAGGACCGCCTGCACCAACTTCATGATGACGCCCTACGTGGTGACCCGCTACTACAGGGCCCCCGAGGTCATTCTGGGCATGAAGTACAAGGAGAACGGTGAGGGGGCACGTTTGACCCCGCTGTGCAAACCTGGTACCCCTGTCTCCTCATTTCAAAAGCCTCCAGCAAACAGCCACTTTTTCATAGCTGCTGGTACTGCTGCTGTCAGAGCTACATATCTGTATTTTCCAGTTTCTTTTAGACTACTGATAAAGCTATTTGTCTTGTATTACTTATTTTAGAAAGGAATTGTGATGAATTTCATTGTGTGGGGGAAACACAACATTTGGTCTGAGCACCCACAGATAAAATCTTGCATTTTTAGCATAATGTTCCCACTACATCCTGAATGCATGGAGTCATATTGGCTCGAAACATGATCGCTTTTTTCATCACTATAGTGTTGAATAGATTTGATTAATTTTAGAGTTATACAGAATGGGGCAAATGACACATAGCATATGGGGTAAATTGGGGTGATACTGAGTTATATAAATCCAGACTGCCTTGGATTTCCTAGCTCAGAGACTGTTACATAGTTTTTTTTTTTTTTTACTTCTGTTGAAATGCAAACCCTGCTGCTCTTTAGTGGATCTGTGGTCCGTTGGCTGCATTATGGCCGAAATGATTCTCCACAAAATCCTGTTCCCTGGAAAGGACTGTATCCTTCTGGCTGTGCGTGTGGACTCCTGCCATCACATAGCTGACCTTTCCTCCCATCCCAGTTTCTGTTTCTCAGGTGTTTCCACAGAAAATGTTAGAAAGACTACCAACACAGCAACGACTGCACAGCATCTCATACTAATGTTTAGGGGTTAATGCATTATTGTTAGGAGAATTCTGCTCTGATAAATATGCAAGGAATTTGTACGCGAGAAAAAATGAGAAAGATTTAGCATTGTGTCCAAACCACATTCTCCAATGTAGAATCGTAAGGAGTCCTGCCCCATCTTACACACACACACACACACACACACACACACACACACACACACACACACACACACACAAGCAGGGAGCTGTGGAAAGTGATGTTGCACACTCCTGTGTGTGGGTGAGGCTGAAACTGGAGTTCCACTCCTGGGCTCCACTTGTAACAAGAGTTAGAAACCCCTCCCTTTCCCCTGTAAGACAGGAGTAAAGAGGCTGTCTGAGAGAGAGAGAGACAGACAGCCATCTGAGGGGGAAAGCAAGGCAGCCTAATAACCCTCGCACTGTCCCAGCTGTGACACTTCCACCCGCTTCCTGCAGACTCACTCACTCACTCCCACACTGAGGCAGCACTCTGGGACCCCTGTTATAACCGCAGGCACCTGAAGCATTTCCTTTTTTACTTATACTTCAAAAGGCACCTTGGGCAGTTCTCTGAGAGCATATTTACACCCAGGGAGAGTGCACACATATGTCAGCCTTTTCAATGTCCTTACTCTTGTTGTGTGATTGGTAGAGTGTAACCAACAGTCAAGCAGTCTCCCTGGGTTTCGTTTAAAAGTACTTACTGACATTTTAATAGGAAACTGAAATTTGATTTTAAGTTAAAATGCTACTTGTAAGGCAGACTTCTAATCAGTTTTGCAGGGAACAGCCCATGGTGCTCTGTAGGACATGCCTGTTTGTGTGGTGATTTTTTTTTTCATAAGTCCTTTGAAATCTTGTTTTGTCCCATAGATACGTGGTCTCTGTAGTCTGGTGTTGTCCGCAGATGGTGCGTCACCGCAGTGGAGTGTGTATTGTTGTTTCGGAGGTGTGCTGAAATGCGCACCCTGTGCACGGCTCTGTGTGTGAGTGTGTCTCGCCTCTCTGCTCTGTTCTCAGTGGACATCTGGTCTGTGGGCTGCATCATGGGCGAGATGGTGAAGGGCAGCGTCATCTTCCAGGGCACAGATCGTATCCTTCCACGGCCATGCTGTCTCTCTCTCCCTCTTCCTCTCTCTCTCTTTTGCTCTCCTCCTCACTTCCCTGTGCCTCCCTCCTCTCCTCCTCTCTCTTCCTCTCTTTGTGTCTCTTTCTCTCTGCTCTCACCTCCCCATGCCTCCCCGCTTCTTTCCCTTTTTCATACTCTCCTCCCCCTTCCTCTCCCTCTCGCCTTCTCTTTCACTCTTTCCATCTCTTCCTCTGTTCTCACCTCCTCTCTGTCTCTTTCTCTCCTCACTCCCTCTCTTCTTCTCTTTTCCCAACTACTTCCTTCTCCACCCCTCTCCTTCTCTCTCCTTCACCCCCTCTTTCTGTTCCTCCTCCTCCCCTTCTCTCCTTCTCTCCTCCTTTCTTTCAATCTCTCCCTCCTCCCTCTTCCCCGTCTCTCCTTCTCTACCTCTTTCTATGCCTTTCTCCAAACCTCTCTTTCCCTCCTTCTCTTTCTTTTCTAATTTTCTTTCTCCCATGTGTTCATTTCATGCTTGTCTGTCTGTCTCTCTTTCTGTCTTTATGTCTGTGTCAGTGTCAGAATCGGTCGTTATACCCATCGTGTGATATGTAAGTAAGTACTTGTTTCATATTTATTTCACATTGTCCTCCATGATCCAGTGGTTATTTTGAAGGTGCAGCCATGTAGGATTGTATCTGTAACGCTGGACTCCAAGTTACAACTCTTGTGGTACCCATCTCTACCACACTAGTTTCTCCACAGGGCATTGAGCTGTGTGTACAGGTTGTAGAATATAGATGTAAGTGCTTGGCATATTCACACACCCTGGCTGAGAGCATCTTGTGCACAGATGAATTATGTAAAATGTTGATGTTTTGAAATGTACAGATGGCTGATTTTTCTGCCGGTCGAAAGCCCAGATGCACCGCAGGAACGGCAGAATGTGTTAAATAACATTTTGAGATTTTTTTTTTCCCCCTTCAAATGGAGAGGAACACATCGCCGTATGAGAATGAATCATTACTCTCAGGATCCTCTTTCATCCTCGGTGGGAAAGCTTCATTTATTCTGACCTTAATGCAAGCTGTTAGCAGGGAGGGTAACACAGTCAGGGTAATGAAATGCAGGCTACAGCTCGCTGGAGTGCCAACGTTACGTCCTCTGCAGAAAGCAACCTGTGAGTCTCCTCATTCCTCAATTGAGTATCACGTCAATTCTGTTTGGGTAAACCGAGATAATTTAACAGCACAACAGCACAGCAGATGTGGCATGCAAAAGTTCTAAAGATAAAAAGCTCAGGTAAATTCGACACACAAATTTCTTGTGAGCTTTGTTGTTTTTGCATCCTGGCAGTGGGAGGCACGCTCTCGTAAAGTGCTGTTTTCACGACTGACCGTGACTCATTCAGGTGACTGACCCACTGCATCACCTCATGAGTCAGAGAGGTGACTGTGCACGGGTATTGAGGGGATTTAACCTGACAGATTGAGACAGTCGTTGGGCCAAATCACACAATAAACTTTGCCCTTTCCCTCTCTTTGACCAATGAAATGAAGCAATACTTGTGCAGCCAGCCACCCCAGTGAATCACGCTTAAATGCATAAATAGAGCACTAAGTTTGTTATGATGTTCAGTATAATTGGCACAGACAACGAAGCCCTAAACCTTGAAGTAAAGTAAAGTGAAGTAATTGGACCATTTCTAGCCTTTGTACCAATCACTTCCTCCTACAGAATCCATCTGGCTGTGTGGCTTGTTTTTCAGTTTTGTGAGCAGGCGGGTTTTGAAAGGCGTGAGCTTTCCTGCTGCACGTGGATTGGACCCCCTCTGTTCCGACCCGACGGGACGCAGGCGAGCGAACCGTCTGAGGCGCGGGCGCGTCTCGGCGGAAGTTTGTTTCTCTGACGGATTTTTAATGCCCGCTTTGGTGGAGAGCCATCGCCCGTCCTCTTTTGGCACTCTCTGAAATGATTTACATTTAGATTGGCGACGCTTTCAACTTTTTTTGGGGTTTTGTGACCTTCACTGCCTTTCATCTCACTTCACAGACACTGGAGGCGGCTGAGAGAAATTGCATTTTCTCCGTCTGCTCTCTGCCTATGTGTTTGTGTCTGCTGTGTGAGAATCATTATTCCCCACAAACTGAATGCAGCATGCTTGTATTACAGTTTGTTTCTTTGATTATGTCAGACATTTCTGTTTCACACTGCTGTTATGGATTAGCTACCGCTGTCTCGAAACAATTTGATTTAAATGGCTGTAAAGGGAATAGCTGGCCGAACCTGACTGTGTGTTGCATTAGCCTGTGAAAGAAAACCAAACAAACACCCAAAGTGGCACAGGGCAGACCTCCCAATTCAAGGAAAGCGAGGCAGCAAAGATGAACTTAGAAACTTGGGATCTCCTTTTGGGCCTGTCCCGTCCTCTGGGTTCAGGAGCCACAGTGATGGGTCATTCAGTTCATTTTATCTTTATTGAAAAAGATGGCGCAAAGGTGACAGTCCCACTCCGGGCTTCAGGGAGCTGACAGCAAACGGGTGTCTCCAAAATGCTGCCTTGTGAGTCCCACAACGGCATAACAAAACTACCTAGCACAACAGTTGCTGTAGGCCCCAAACAAGTGCGAAAACTCTGGTGAAAACAAATAGCAATAACAAGACAATCAAAGTCATTGTTATCCCCAAGAAATGATGGTAGAGGTGTTCATGTGTCTCTCCCCTGGGGTGTCCAGTTCAGTTGTCCGTGACTAAGCAGAAAACCAGGCCCTAAGCCTTCAGCGCTGTAGTTAGCATGGCTCAGCCTGGTTGTGAGCATGGGTTTGCTATGATGGCATAGCGCAGAGTTTTTCAGTGTGTTTCAGCTTTTCAAGGTATTTTAGTGATGTGCGTGTATGCGCTTTTGTTTTCCTCTTAGGTACATTGGTGTTGCGTCTTATTTGTGTTAGTGTGCGTGGGGCAGAGTCTGTCTCTCTGTGGGTCCTGTGTGCTGTAGAGAGTGTGTGTCTGTGTGTGTGTGTGTTTCTGTCTGTTTGTGAGTCTGCTGTGCTTAATGAATGTGTGTGTGTGTGTGTGTGTGTGTGTGTGTGTGTGTGTGTGTGTGTGTGTGTGTGTGTGTGTTCTTCTCCCTCTGTGGAGTGCTGTTCTCCTGAACCCAGCCCGTCTCAGATATCGACCAGTGGAATAAGGTGATTGAGGTCCTGGGCACGCCCTCGCTGGAGTTCATGAACCGCCTGATGGAGACTGTCAGGAATTATGTGATGAACAAGCCGCAGTACCCAGGGGTCAACTTCACCGAGCTCTTCCCCGACTGGGCCTTCCCTTGCGATTCGGAGCATGACAAGCTCAAGAGTAAGCCCTTCACCTCTCTCGCCCCCTCCGTTTCGGTCTCTCTCTCCCTCTTCCTCCCTCTCTCTGTCTCTGTCCCTCTCTCTTTGCCTTTCCCAATTCATTTCTCAGGGAGGGAGATGTGCTTTGTCCAGGGATTTCAGTATTGGAATCCATAACTCGACAGAAAAAAAGGCACTGACAATTTCAATTAAATTATGATTTTTCAGGTATTGAACGCCATGCGCATACAGCAGACTGTCACTGTTCTCTGCAGTTTCCGGTCGATTTCTGCACAGCAGTCGCACCGCAGTGATGTCTGACGTTTCTGTAGTTGCAGTGTAATGATGTCATGCTGTATCTGTCATCTCTGCAGCCAGTCAGGCTCGGGACTTGCTTTCCAAAATGCTGGTGATCGACCCTGAATGCCGGATCTCTGTGCAGGAGGCCCTGAACCACCCCTATATCCACGTGTGGTACGACCCTAGTGAAGCTGATGCGGTAGGTGGGGTGGTCCACTTGCAGAATTTAGAGGGGTTACAGGGAGTTAATAGAGTTAATATTAACACTGCACTATATCTTACGGTTTTCAGGCTAAACTTCATTTCGTTTGTAATAGTCAATGTGACAGCCCAGATTGGGTTGGGTGTAAGTGACAGCTGCTGATGCCAGGTGTGGTTTTTTTTGTAGCCACCTCCCCAGATCTCAGACAAACAGCTGGAGGAGAGGGAGCACAGCATTGAGCAGTGGAAAGGTAAGGGGGGATGTCTCTGTCTCTTCAAGGAGCCCCTTACTCTGATGGTGACCTTCCGCCATGACTGTGTGCCAAATACATATATTTTTTTTTTTTCATATTTTACATTATCCAGAGTGACTTCCAGCACAATAGAACATAAGTGTATCCATTCAAGTTAAATGAGCAACAGTGTCAGACCAGGCTAACAACACTCCCAGACCAGTGCATGTGAGCATAACACCATTCAAGCCCTACCACAAATTAACCTGTGCAACCTGACTATGCAGTGGAAGCCAAATACACTACGATACATCAGTTACTCATTAACACAACAAATTATTATTAATTAATTAACACAGCTATAACACAGTAATATATGTATTTTTCAGAGCTGATCTATGAAGAAGTGATGGACTGGGAAGAGAGGAACAAGAATGGAGTGATGAAAGACGAGTGTACCGGTATCTAACACCCGCCTGAATGTTCAACGTAAGGTTTGGATGCTCTCTGTGGGTGACCTCCGTGTCCCTGACTCGCCTCTCTGTCACCCCCTGCAGACGCAGCTGTGAACAGCAGCGCCACCGCCTCCCAGTCGTCCTCCATCAATGACATTTCGTCCATGTCCACGGAGCAGACGCTGGCCTCTGACACTGACAGCAGCAGCATCGAGGCCCTGACGGGGCCGCTAGAGGAGTGCCAGTGAGCCTGGCCCAGAAGCTGTCACCTCCCTCTTCCTCTTCCTCCTCTTCCTCCTCCCTTTCTGACCTTCCTGACTCTGTCTCTCCCTGTCTCTATGCCCTCATACCTCAGCCCCCATCCTTTCTCATGCTAAATGGTCCTTTCATTCCTTAACGGGGTAGTGGGAGTGGAGGTGGAGATGGGGGGTTTGTGTGAGGGGGGGGAGTTTTTGTTTCATTTTTCAGCCTGGTGTGTGAGAAGGTGCAGGTGGATCAGCCAGGTGTTACAGTGGGAGGATGGAAGTGAAGAGTTGAGCAAAGTTTACCACACATCCCCCCCCACCCCAAAAAAACTGAACAGAAAAGAGGAGAAAGCCTGTATTTATTCCATTTGAACATTGTAATTTCTGTTCCTTTTAACGGGCCAGGGACTCCATTCAGCCCTTCGAGTGGAAGAAAAGTTTGAAAGCGTGGGTGGCGTTTGAGTTTCTTCGTCTTGAAGTTAAAGACTTTGCCCTGACAGGAGCATTCTGGGGATCGGTGCTGTTGTAGAGTGCGTAGAGATTCCCACTCAACCTGCCCCCGTGAGATTGTGCTGGTGTCAGATAATAAAGAGTCTTCTCCAACTTTGTAGAATAAGTAGGTGTAGCCTGGGTTCCCCTGGAACCTACGCACTGAAGTTTGACTAAGAGGAGATCTCTCTGTTTTAATATTTAATTTTAATTCATGGGAGGCCCAAACTTTTCATTTAAGCAGTTCCTTTCTCAGGAGACATTTCCTTTCTAAGCAGGCAAATGACAAGCTCAGAAAGGACACAGAGGAAGAGAAACGGAGCAGAGATGCTTTTTAAAAGCGAGAGTTACGATAAGGTGATCGTCATCACCAGAGCTAAAATTATGTCCCCACAGTCCATCCTCCTCATTCTCGCGAAATGTCAGCCCGTCTCTCGCTGCCTTTCAAACTCTCTCTGCATGTTGTCCAAAAAAAAAAAAAAGGAGAAAAAATGAATCAATGAAATAAGTATGAAATGCCTGTTTTTAGTTAACTGTATTGAGAAAGAAAAAATGCCTGCCTTTCTGTAGATAGCAGTATTGAGTACTCCCTGAGAACAGCAGGTCTGAGGTCAGCCGTTTGATCTGTAGGACGGGATGGGTTTGCAGTGTATTATTTTTCTATATAGATATATGAGTGTGTATATGCATTGATATCATGTTGTGGGAACATTGTTTTGTCAACTGCTTTGAGTCTGTAAAGAAGCACATGTACTGTACACAAATATATACATATCCATTTACTATGAAAAACATTTTTGTATGAACAATCATCCCGTATGTCAATCAGTCAATGTTGTAAAGGTTCTGACTAGTAATATGTAGTTCAAAATTGGTTCAAGGTCATCCTGAAGGGAGAAGAAGCAAACCTAACAGTGGTTTGTCTTTTTTTTCTGCAAATACATTGCACATCATGGATGTTGTTACTCAATCATTACACAATTAACTGACAATTGATTTTGATTTTATATATATATATGAAATGCATTCTGCAGTTGGCGTTCTGTGAAAATGACCCATCCTGCAGTACATTCACATGACAAAGATAAGGATCTTTATCTCACTCTCAGAAGCAGGAGAGTCCCATTGTGCAAGAATGCGCCCTTTTCATCACGTCTTGATTTATAAGTTGAATGTAGATTCCCTCAGGGTCAAACCTCATGGCATGCTTGTTTCTCTCTGTCATCCTGGTCAGGTCCATAGCGGTGATGGGGAGTAACCCAGGAACGACAATTAAAATATGGGCGAGTGTCAAGTCTGATTAAAGCAGAAGTTCACCCACTTTATGTCAAGCTTGAAATGGTAGAGCAGGATACATTAAGGCTATTGGAACTGTTTTTGGTGTGGTATCTATGCTCCTACCTTCAAATATCTGTCTCAGTGTAACCCAACCACTCATTGCACTCTGATAGGGTACTTACTCCAACCACTGCGTGCTGATAGGTTGGTTATATCTGTGCAGTTGTGTTGTCAGTTTGGAATTAGTTTAGTACAGGCTTTTAATGGGCAGCTTTTATTGTGTCCTGGCAGGCTTGCTTTTTATGGTTATGTTTTACAAGTGAGTGCTATGCATGCTGTTAGTAATGAGATAGGCTCCCATGTTCTGATGCTGTTAAGAGTGGAAATGAATGGTATGAGCCTTTATATGAGATCAGAACAGTACCAATGGCTTTTTAACTCCTATCATCTCATACCTGAAAATGGGTGAACTTATCCTTTAATGGTCTCTTCTGTGCTTTGAAGTATAAGGAAGGGCGCTCAGGCATCACTGAGGGCAGCCCTGCAGCCTGTATTAACCTGAGGGTTGGCCACTGCGCGCCTGTATCAGGTGTGCTTCCGCTCTCATCTACCTGTTCCGCAGCCATGGGGGAAGGCGTCACGCACCTGGGCTGTCCATCAAAGATATTCTTTCTTTTGCTTTAATATTCCTCTTAACCAGAACAGTATTCTCAGTGTTCAGCCCAGAGGGACACAGGGCCTAGGGCAGGGGCAGCACGCAGCACAGAGTGACGGAACTGGGGCAGTATGTGGGGTGATCTTTGTGCAGCGCTTGCTTCAGCCCAAAGGCTGGTGTCAATAGGTCGGTGTTTCTCTTCAGCTATTTTTAACAGCCTTTCACTTCCAGTGACGTGCCCGTTTGGAATGTTGTTTATTTGTTTGCCTGTTTGTGCGACGGTGTCCGGTGAGACGCCCCCGTCCCAGAATCCCACTGCACCACTCCTGGGCTGCCATGTCCCCATTCAGGACAGTGACTCTCAACGGGCGTGGCTGCACCCATCTGGAATGATTGCTTTTTAAGAAAATGTTCTCCGCGGGAGGCGAAGGGTCACACAAGGATTTTGAAGTCTCTAGATTCTGGATTTTTTCCCCGAGGTTCCGGCATGGGAGTTCCGAGGGAGAGAGCGTTGCACAGACACACAGAACTGCAGCACTTTGTGTCTCTGGATCGTTCAGGCTGAATGTATGAGGTGTGTGAGCAAAGGACAGAAAAACTGGAGGTGTGGACTTTGGCCTGTCCCATCCTGCCCATCCCCAAAAATAAAAAAGGTCCATCTGACCTCCATCATGCATCCATCTTGCCTTAAATGACTCCAGCAGTGTCATGTTCTGTCTGCTCATTCTGCAGTGAATGAGAGAAACTGAAGCCTGTGTGTTTACCATGGTAAAGATATCCTTAGTCACTTACAATTGCTGTGTGCCCGAGTTATTTGTTTTATTCTGTGTTGTTTTTTCTTTGTGTTGAATTGTGTGCCACCTCTGTGTCTCAATGTACCACCTGCCTTTATTGTTCCTTCAAACAAATACAGCAGTCATCTTGAAAAAGCTTTTTATTATTATTCCTCACCTAAGGCTCTGATAAAATATCTCTTGGTTTGGGTCCCAGAAGAGACAATTTTGTTGAACTTCCTCAAAGATATTTTTTCTGAATAGTCCACAGAAATCAAATTTCAAATACTGTACCTATGTTCAAGATGTGCATACACTGATGTTTTGAGCAGTACATATTGATGTACAGTAATATCTCATTTTCATAAAATTGTAAGAGATAGTACAGTTTAAATGTGACTATTCCCTTAATCGTTTATTCTGTTCTGTTCTATTCTGTACCTAGTTGACTGACAGTTTCCCTCTGTCCCCTCCTGAATCCCAGGCTCCCATGAGCCATTGCAGTGGGCCCTGGTCTGTGTGAAAACTACTGCTAACTCTGAGGACAGGAGTCTGAGTTGGCTAAAAATCATCCTGGTGGAAGAAAGAGCATATGTCATCTTTTTATACCTCCCAGACATGTCTGTTTCTTCACCTCTCAAGGGCTTACGACTCTGGGTCAGAATTTTTATGTGGTAAACTTAGCACAGTCCCGTGTGTGTGTGTGTGTGTGTGTGTGTGTGTGCGTGCGTGTGCACGCACACACGTTTAGTGTCTGTGTGTGTGCGTCTGTGTGTGTGAGGGCACACAGATATGTTTATGTCTGTATGTAATAAACCCAAGATTTGTCACATGTCACATGCTTCACCCAATGCTGTCAGCCAGTATTGCTTCACTGATTGATTGTACCGTTTACTGCTCTGTGATCATCAGCTTTTGAGATGACGAGTGATGCTAAGAGAGGTCACCTCCATGTGCATGTTGCATTACGTTAGCCTGATGCTGCCACTAGTTTTTTTTCCCCTTCCCATAAATATTGTACATGTAATTTTTTTCATAAAGTCAATACTTTGTGATGGTATAGATTCCCTGCTAAAAACTGCTATGAACTGTAAATGTCTGTGATGTCTTATGTCTGTGTTGCTATGGAAACCTGCTTGTGCCTGTTTGTGTTCTGTGTCTCCAGCACTCCCCCTGTTGGACATTTCAGGGAGTGAACGTTCTCCTCTCATGCACCTCCTTCAGGTCATGTTTGTTTGCCCATATAATAAATATGCAAGAACTCCGAGATGATAATCAGATAACAGAAGAAAAAAAATAAATCTAACTTAAAAAAAAAATATTGTGGGAACAAACAGTTCACGTCTGAAATAAACACTGAAGCAGAAGATGAAGTCATACGCTGCATACTTTGGTTTATTTATTTCTTGACGCTACAGTGTATGTTGCCGTGGTGTTTCAATGTCTGACGTACATATATGTGTGCAGGGAGAGCAAAAAGGAAGGTAATCTGATGATGATGGAGGATGTTCAGTAGTGGATGACTAGACTAGACTCAATCCCATTTTATCCTAAAACCAGTACAATGGACAGATGAGAATCCTATTGCCCAGTGTCTCTGTGGGGAGGAGAACTGATGGATGTTTGCAGGTTTACATTTGAGAGACACAGAAATTCCCATCCATACTGCTGCTTCTCTGGCTCCCACTCGCAATCAAGCCTTCACTTGTTGCATGTCACCTCCCATTCCCTCACTGCTCAGCAGTGCTGACCTCTGATTGGTGCTCACCACATTATACGAAATGTTTAGTCTCTTAGGGTGACTAAGCAGTCTGTGTTCCTGTTTCAGCCAAGGAGATGTAGCTACAATTTAGATCATTCAGCTGAGGTGCTGAAGCAGGGAAAGCTGATTCCTGTCCTCGAAAGCCACAGAGCTCCTTTTTTGTCAAAGGCATCAGTAGTTTATTTGAAGTTTTATTTGGATATAAAATTAGCTCATCTGGTGTTTCAGATATGAATCAGATGCTGCTAATCCAGAGCCTAAATGACTCCAGCACTCAGGCTGAAGATGGCCAATTTCTGCTTTAAATGGTCTTTTCTGCCCTGGAAATGGTAATGTTTCTCATTGAGAGTGGTTCTGACAGTACCCTCATTTTACCACTAGATGGCAAATAGGCAGTAATAAGTGAATCCACCAGTGCCCAGAAAAGGAGACCCTGGTCACACAGATGTACCATTTGTGATTTCAGATGGTGGCTCTAGGCAGAACTCTGTTCTTGGGCCACAGAGTGCTACACAAACACCCATCCTCTTACTTTTATTTTACATATTACATATGTTTATTACATTATTGCATAAATACCCATATTAATCACTGCGTTATTGCATTTTTTACATGTCATTAGATGAGTTATTTTTGTGTTGAGGACAAATCCCCTAATAATCATTTATAAGTACAGCACAGTATTGACAGATTTCCCCATTCGGAGGGATCTCAAGAATGTACCTCTGGTGACTGTAGTCATAGCCCTTAAATATTACATGTTCTTGCTCCTGTTTCACAATAGAGTGTAATACCTAACCTTCTACAGCAAATGAGTAAAGAGGGCTCAAAAATGACAAGGCAAGATAAAATGCGTTTTAGGTTGTCTGTGTCTGTAATTGAATGCCCATTTGTATGTACAGCATACATAATTCTATACTCAGTAACAGTCAAAAAACTGGCAAAACATTGGCAATTTAGTATAAGTGAAAAAGACAACCAGTTTGTAGGATTCAGAGATAATAGTGTCCCCTCTGTCGTACCGAGTCCTGAAGATTTCTGGGTCGAGTCGACTAGCTGGAGCAAGTGACCAGCATCACCATCCTCACTCTGATGTGCACATACACACACCCACCATCAGGGAGAGCCTGATCCCGGCCAGCAAATTAAAGGGACACTGAGGAATACTCAAAAAAAAAACCTGAGAAGAAAACTGTCATCCAGAAAAACCCTGGAGGAAAACACTCAAACATCCCCTTTGAATTCTGTAGGCAGCCGTCTGGCCTCTATGCTCTGACTGCAGCGTCAGTCATCAGCAGTTTGTTACTGTCATGCCGACTGTCGCGCTCGTTGGAGCAGAGCGGGCAGACGCCCCGCCTGAAACTCAGAAGCCCTGCAGGATGCGTTCCGTCTTCTTGGCCTCGTTGTTGAGCTGGCCGAAGGTGTCGAAGAACTGCTCCATCTCCTGCTGCAGGGCGAGGTTGCGGCGGTCGGCGTCGGCCAGGGCGCGCTCGGCGTTGCGCATCTTGATCTCCACCACGCGGTACCAGCACCGCTGCTGCTCCAGGTTGGCCCGGAGGCCGGACACCTCTCCCTGCAGGGCCTCGTTCCGCTTCTCTAGGCTAGGAGGGGAAAAGAGAGGGAGAGGACGTGCAGTCAGACCACCAACACACACACGTGTAATATCCAGTGGATGTATGTGTAACGGATGTGAAAGCGCAAGCGAGATTCAAACTGATGTTCTTGTCACCCAGCTCAATTCTAATGGCCAATGTCTTTTCCAGTTGAGCTAAAGGCAATTTGGCGCTTGTCCTATCGGCAACAACTCTAGCTAACCAAGGATTTTTTTAAAATTTCCCCATCTCTTTTCAGTTCTTTTCTGTTTTTTTCCCCCCTCTGGAAAAAGTACACTGCAACGTGCCTTGTGATAGCTCAATTGTAAAGAGGGCTCAGCCAAATAAAAGCTGACTGATTGATTAGCTGTGAAGTAGATCAGTGCATGTGACTGCCAGGCTGACACTCCTGCAGGCTGGATGGAAAGATCTCGGACTCTGATTTCAATGACTACCCACAGGAAAAAACACACACACACACACACACACACACACACAAACACACACACACACACACACACACACACACACACACACACACACACACACACACACACACACACACACACACACACACACACACACACACACACACACACACACCATCTCTGCTGCCTTTGCCAACAGCTCAGGATTCCTGGTTCAAGTCTGCATGACAACAGCTTGTGTTTCCAAGGGCTCCTTAATCTGATCTGATATGTGAAACTCAATGAATTTCTCAATCCAGCATACAGGAAATTCAAGAGCGGTGGCGTGCAAGTAAAACTCAAAGAAACTGCACACACTTGTGAAGACTTGGCCCTGGTCCCAGACCTCTCTGTCTGAGTCAAATTTAGTATCACTGGGACATTTAAGGGTGTCTTGTTTTCTGCATATACTGTAAATAGCATTGTATCTACCCTAACATAAAGTGTCCATTTCCAAAGTCTTTTAAATTTTTTTTTGTACCTGGGTTTCACAGAACGGACCCTCGTACAACATACAAATGCAGTCATATATATATTTTGATTTTCTCTCTACTGTTTACTTAAAATTAGTGTTAAAGCTCACGTTGACCTTTCACCGCAATTTAAAAACTTGCGCGTGTGAAACCTTTTTTCCCCGCACAGAATAATTATCCTTGTTGGCTGCCTACTCCTGTTGTTAATAACCGAAAAATATGAACTATTTGAATGATAAACACAAAAATTCAGTTAAAACTGCCACAGGTACGGTCGCACGAAATCACGTATCATTACGAAAAAGTACTGTCTATACTGGAGATAGACACTTTGCCAGTGTTAAGAGAGGACGTCTGCGACAATGATTTGCGTTTCTGTCGCACAAAGTGGGAAATCTGTAACATGGTAAGCGTATTAGTCATCTACTTTAACTGTTAATTGAATTTGTGAAGCTGCTAGCGTGGGTTACAGACGTTACCTTGGACAATGCATGTTGTGAGTGCGCTTGTTGTTTTCTGGTAAACTTGAAAAACTTGATGTAAACTGATATTTATATCTTGTTCGATTGCAACATTTACATGCCTAAATATTGAGCAGTGGGACGCATATACAACTAACCGCTGTGTTCGCACTTCGGAAACTTTTTAAAATTGGTTTTCTAGGTTTTTTTAAGACGTAGCGCCAATCTCACACATGACCACGTGCTTTGTGCTCTACGTACAGGTTGTTTCAGTTGACAGCCTGTGATGGTCAAGTAGTTAATTGTGAAACTGCGTTTTGTTTACCTCCTGGCAGTCGGAACATCAGCCAACGAAGTGTTTAACGATGATAAGCGCGTGCGAAATCACAGCACACAATCACCGCTGGCTTCACTGAGCGCCAAAGACAAAAGAAGTTAACGATTTAACACTCAGGGGTATGCTGCTTAATTATTTACCAATGATGAAAGAAAAACGTCTGTGACTGAAGCCTGAATTTGTGATGGAACATGAGCTTGCGGTAAAACTACAGCTTTACAACAGAGGAGAAAGCGCTGGAGGTCTGGCCACTGTGGGATGCATGGGGTTTTGAATGTGGAGGGCTGAGAATGGCGGTGGTGTTGGAATGTGGAATTTGGAATTCTGGAGCGTGAGAACAGTGCAGCGGAATGTGCAATCAGACGGCGCTTACCTTCTGATCTGGGCTTCGTATTCCTCCTTCTGCCTGGCCATCTGCTGCTTGAGTCCAGTGAGGATGTATCGCATGGCGTTGGGAGAGGTCGCGAGGTGGGGGGGGCAGGGGCGGGGGGGTCCGGGGCAGTTGGGGACAGGAAGATGTCCGCACAGGCGCTGCTCAGGGAGACGTTAGGCAGAACGGAGGCGGCGGGAAAATCGGGCTGGGAGTCCTCCGGGTCGGTCCTGAAAGCGAACTGGCCGAAGCCCGGGACGGCGGCGGCCTTCTTCTCCTCCAGGACGATCTCGCAGGAGGACCAGGAGCTGCTGTCGGCGCTGTTCGTCCCGTCCTCCGCCACGTGGGGATTGGGCGCGCCGCCGGCGTGGGTGCCCGCCTCGTCGTCGTCGTCGTCGGGAGCGCGGGGGGGGGCGTCGATGTTGTCGTAGACGGAGAGGGTGCTCTCGTGTGCGTTGTCGCAGGCCCTGCGTCCGTCCTGCGAGCCGCCACCGCCGCCGCTGCTGCTGCGTCTGCTCCCGGTCTCCGCGGCCCAGCTCCGCCGGCCCACGCTCCCCCAGCCGCCTGGAGCGCAGCCATCCAGGGTCGCGCGGAGCGTGGGAACCGCCGCGGGGCCCGGGGGAGGGGCGGCCGGGCGGGGCCCCTCCGCTCTCAGCGGAGAGCCGCTCGGAGGGAGACGGGCAGTTGTCGTACAGAGGCTCGCTGGCGTTCCCGGGGGAAGGCGTCTCGTGGGGCGGGGGCCGTTGCTCCATCCCCGCCCTGCACCGGGGGCTGAAAGTGTCTGGCGGGCTCCGGGGCGCGAGGGCGGGCGGGGGGAGCTGGAGGGAGCGGGGTGTGGAGGCCTGAGGGGGGCCCTCTGTGGGTGTGCCCGGGAAGGGGCTCTGTGGCCGGGCAGCGGGAGGGTCTGGAGGCGCCTCCTCGGGCAGATCGTCTCGCTGTCCCTGACGAGGGAGTGAAGCCAAGCCAGAAGCGGCGCTGCTGGAGTCTCTGAGAAACAAGCTGCCGCACTCCCAGATCAACTCTGACATCAGCTGCTGCACAAGAGCGGCTCCTGAGAGGGGAACAGACACCGTGTCATAATCGCACACACACACACACACACACACACACACACACACACACACACACATACACGCATACATGCACACAGTATACAGTGTCACATGTCTTCACAGAATCCAAAGCATATACTCAGAGTCCTACAATATCGAATGCATTTGCACACACACACACACACACACACACACACACACGCACGCATACACACAAACAGAAACTCACACACACATATGCTCAGACTCACTCATTGAGTCAGAATTATATGCATGTTTATTCTCATACAAAGACCTTCACTCTTAAACACACACACACACACACACACACACACACACACACACACACACACGCACGCAGAAGAATGTGCTGGCTCAGGGGCGGGCGAGGTGCAGCCGGGCTGAGTGAGGGCTCTGGCTTCTCAGAGTGGGAGAGAGGGGAGAGATGGAATTACAGATGGGTCTTTGCTGGAAGGCCGGGGGCCCCCGAGCAGGTCACAGAGGACGCTGGCTGTTATTGCGCTAAGCTCCGGCGGATTGCGTAATGCGGTTAACGTGACCGCGCCAGCTTTAACCGCTGAGGTCATGCTTTCTCAGGTAGTCGCTTTATAATTAAGACTTTATCTCACCATTCATCGAAGCGCCCCGCTTTGCGTGCAGGAAGCCAGGTCGGGTAGTGTAGAGCTGGTGGTGTGGAAGTCTTTTCAGCTGCTTTACTGAGATTACTGAATGTGTCTACTTCGTCAAGGCGAGCTCCAGGTACCAGTGCCCTGGACTTCAGTTTTGTTGAATTCCATTGAACTCATCCCAGTGTCACGAATGCACTTGCTCATACACACACACACACACACACACACCTCCGATTATGCTCTCGGGGTCCTCGGCTTTGGGGCGCAGGATGTTCGGTCCAAACACCGTAGCCAGGTTCTGGGTGCTCATTTTGTTGATGTGGGAGTAAGACTGGACCTCGTTCAGGAACCTGGAACACACACCAGTGCACCCTGTCATGCTCAGTCTCTCTAACTGTGCAGTGAAGTGTGTCAGAGCACACGTCCCACATGACTGTTGGGTGAACATGGCACATGTGTTTTTCCAGGCAGCACGGTGGGGGTAACATGCTTCTCACCTGAGCGCTGCGCTTCTCTATGGTAACAGAACACTGCTGCTTGTCAGGTGACCACTTAACCCAAAGCATTTCAGAGTAAATGACCCGCTTGGTGGCCTGGGCTAGTGTGCTGTGCAACCAAGCATTGCCAGAGTATTAGTAGACTAGCTTAACAACATTACGTACTTGTGGAGACCCAGCAGCCTGTGGAGGTTCCTCAGAGGTGGTCAAAAAGATGACTTAAATACATTTTTGTGATTGCTTACGGGTGTCATATAAATATGTACCATGCACTTGATTTGGGGGAAAACTTTTTTGAGAGAAACTATGAAATGTATGGTCCCAGTTACGCATAAACGTTTAAACCATGCCCTGTGGTTATTTTCTGAGATGGCAGCCAAAATCTAGTTTGTAGGCGGATTGTATTTGAAATTTGAAACGCTGGGAAAAGATCTTGGGGCTATGAAATTGGAGCAGTGTCATTGCTACGTGACGAAGAGCACTTTATGTAAACTCACACTGGATGGGTTTGATTTCTGACAGCACTCATAATCGGCCAAGGAGCCCTTATATAGATGTGATGGAGTGTGTGTGTTTCTGGGCCCTGTAGACTCACCTGCAGATATAATGCAGAAGGTTGAAGTTGGCCACAGGCAGCTCATGAAGAAGTTTCTTCAGGTCTGCCAAAGCCTGGTGACACACGAGAGAGAGAGGAGAGTGTTTTCTGCCTTGTATTACTTACATGTTTTAATGACAGTTTCATAGTAATGCTTTAGCTGTGGTCCTGAGGGGTAGCAGCCGTGTCCCCACAGAACACAGGGATTTGGGACAGGAATCCATAGGTGCCAATGTACCACTGATGTGTGCACCCTCTACATTCCTCAGCTGCTACACATCAAACATAAAGAGGGCGTAACAGCTATGAATTCTGGTAGAAGCAGTAATAGGTCTGTAGGCATTTCAGTGAGGAATGTAACATTTTTTCCCTCCTCCTCATTTTAAGAAAACAGCAACATGTGAACAAAGATAATGGATGTTCTGGCTGAAGCACCTGTCCTTGTTTTATTGTACTCAGATCTGCAGGGTCCCTTCTTTCAGATGAGACATTAAACCGTGGAACTCTCTATGGGCATTAAAGATGCCATGGCATTTAATGCAAAGAGTAGCGGGTATCCCTGGTGTCTTGGCTGAATATCCAATCCTGCTCTTATAATCTGGACATCTAATGGTTGGCTAAATTCGCCCACTCTCCACCTCATCTGCTACACATTAATGGTGATGGAGGTGAGCCCCCACCCCCTTCACTGTAAAGCATTTTGAGAGCCGTGAAAGGCTGAGAGGTGCTATATAAATGTAATCCATTTTACATTATCCTGACTATTATTATCGTACCTGCCTCCTGCCGTTGGGAACTCTCTCACCACACTGCAGGAAGTCTTGGTAACGGCAGAAGGGGACCACGGGCTCCGGCAACTCCCTCAGGTACAGCTTCAGCAGAGACGCCACCGTGTGAACGTCTGTACTGCTGGAATACACAATACACACCCATGCACCTGCACGTTACACAAAGAAACATTACACATTATCTCACCTGCACACTCAGTACCACACCATCGCTTACAGCTTCCAAAGAGAGAATAACCTTGTGTACCTTTCTGCTGCTGGATTGCACACTGCGCCAATTCTAGGAGAGATGTTATCTTTTCCAGCCAAGACTTTATGTTATTTAGATCTAAGAGGCTTGTTCTGTCTCTCTGAGCATGCACGGGATAACTACTGGTAACTACTGCTGCAGCTGAGTGTGTGTGTTAGTGCTGCAGGTTCAACTCTTATTCACAGACGCATACTGACACACACATTACCTGCTCCTCCCGGTGTTCCCACCAAAATACACACACGTCACATGACGTGGTGACATGGGAGTCATCCTTTTGCTTTACTGTCTGAATTTAATATTTCAGGTAATATAATAATTTATAATAATTTAATATTCCACCAGTTATGATACCGTGTTAGCGCTGAATACGCAGTACCGGAACAGTAAAATTCTCTCTGTCCGTCGGTGGAAGAACGCTCTGCTGTACCTGTCGAAGGTGGGCTTCTCCCCGGAATCGAAGGCCACCTGCAGCTCCTTGACCAGCGTGGCCTGGCCGGGCTGGCGGAACAGACCCACCTCCAGCAGACCCCGCTCGCGGATGAACGCCACGCACTGCTCCACCACTAGGGGCGCCAGGCGCTCCCCATATCGCTTCTCGTACACCACTGTCTCCTCCAAACGCTGCCCAAAAACACCTGGAAGGAAGAGGCGGGGATGCTGTTTGAGGGGGTAGTGGCCTCATTCAAGCCCGTTTTACAACACGGTGCTCTGAGGAGGATGAGGAACATTGTGACAACAGAAAAACACTGCCTCTCCAAGGCAGTGGAGAGAAAAAGAGAGAGATCACAGCACCAGCACTGCCTCATGTGACTGACCGCCAGCGGAAGGTTTGATGTGAGCTGGTTTAATAGTTGACAGAGAAGAACAAGCATCAGTTATTAACCTGTTTTTATGACAACCGAGGACCCCCTGCAAGGGGAACAAATTTCAACCAAAACAAGACAAGCTGTGTTCAGATTAAATGACAGTCACTTGCAAGAGGAAAATAAAGTGGAAAAAGTAAAAAAAGTGAATAATTTTCCAGCACAGGGCTGTATACCAGCTTTTTGAACACTGACATACAGTGGAAGCTACCTTTTACCTCTTAGTCTTTAATTATGCACTTGCCAGGTTAGCAACAGTTGCAGTAGTTATAGCTACAGTCTTCTGTTCTGTTCCCCATCTTTCCTGTGTGATTATAACTCTGATTACAAAACATAAGTACTGCACAATACATAGCTTTTCATTATCCACGTGCTTCTGGTAACCTCTATAAACCTATGCCTCCAGCGGAGCAATGCAAGGGAATTCTGCTCAAGGACTGCGTTTGCTGCGATGGCAGGGTGTCTTGCCTTGGGATTCAAACCCTGCAACCCGCAGGCCACCGAGGCAGCCCTGCGGCTCTGCGTACTCACGTCTCCTGAAGCTCAGAACCCGCTTGATCTTCCTGTAGGCAGAGTGGGAGAGCTGGCCGCCGGACCTGCCGGCCAGCTGCTTGTTCTCGGGCATGCTTTCTGCTCCTCTTTCACCCCCTGCTGCGGAGTCGCGGCAGGTCCGGTAAGACAATCCGGCAGAACCGATAAGCTGGAAGAGCCGTCCCAGGCGCGCCAGCTACACGCTAGAACCGGAGGGCGTGCCCGCGTGCCGCGTCCTGACGGCAACGCCACGGCGGAGGCGCCTCCGCTCGCCGCCTCCTCGCCTCGCTGCACGCCGCGATCTGCGTTTAGCGAGCTCTCTCCCGCCCGGGACGCACTGCTTTTCCTCCCCTCCTCCTCCTCCCCCTCCTCCTTCTTAAGTTCTTCTGCAGGTAAACAGATAAGGCTCCTTGTGCCGGCTGCCTGCCTGCTATCTCTGTCACTGAGTAGAACCAGACGAGTGGAGGTCCCTCCCTGCTGAATCTCCAGCCCCTCTTAACCTCTCTTAACTGTGCTGCAGTCACACTGATAAACACGGGAATCTTTGGGAAGGTCTGTAAAATGCCGTAGATTTACATATAATGCATGCTAACTGAAACCACGCCGCTGTTAAGCGAATTCACGAACCAGCCAAGATAAAGAGGCAAGAAACGAAAATCAGCAAGGCGAATGGTATTAATAAAAGCTGAAAGAGAGGCAGACCTGTTTGGGTTTTAGTCGCTCAAATGCCAGGCTCTCTGTGCTCTGCCCACTCACTGCTAAACCTGTTTAACAGTCATCAGGTCACCCACATGTTCATAGCAGCTCAGGGTTTATGAGCAAGAAGCTGATGATGAATTCTGCTGATCTAAGCATTTAAAATGAAATTGGGGTACTGTTTCTTAAAGTGAGGTCCATGGCCTGTCTGGATCTGTTCCACCAGTGAGGCGGTGTCCCGGGTCCTCTGTCTCTCATTTCCTCTGGCCAGCAGATCCATAGCTGGCTCAAGCTACACTCAGTCCACACGCCAGCATGCCACAGAGTGTGTGTGCGTGTGTGCGTGTCTGTGTGTACCTAAAGAAGTGAGGTCAGGTGAATCCACCAGGCAGATGAGGGTATTGTCTGAATGGAATGCTAGGTATGAGCAGGAGCGATCTGAAAGGTTAGCCTCGCGGGTTTAAATTTCTCCCTCAGGTGTCGGTCACCTGTCTCAGGGAGGACGCTCTGCTGGGTCTACAGCCAAACCCGGCAGCAGAATCTGCACTCCTCGCTCCTCACGTCATGCGGCAACATGCTCTCTTAAGATGGCTGATGGTGACCTTCGGGCTGGAGGAAAGATGCAGGCAGGGCCACACACAGTGCGCCGTATCCGGGAGCAGTGAAGGTTTAGGCCAGGATCCTCCTCTCCTGTCTTGATCCCACAAGGCGGGAGGAGGTTGCTATATCGGTGCAGGCGTGCCGGCGGGTGGCCTCCCCCTTTCTCCCAGCGGGATGCCGGGGTCTGTCCTGCTCCTGAGAGAAGAGTCTGCCTCACAGTGGGTTCTGTCTGTGCGGGAGGAGACGTCGCGTCTGATGGTGTAATCTGCTGGAGAGCGGTGTTTCGGTCAGGCGTCCTTTCCCGTATCTCCAGGTGAGAGTTCTGCTGAGCGTGCTTTGACGACCAGGCGTGCTGGATAGGGGTGTTTATCTTATTCGAGCCACCCCCCCTGTTTACTTTGTCAGCTTCTCTCACGTTCTCTCACTTGTTCCCCTCTTTGCTCCTCAGGAATGTGTTTTATTTTCCTCTTCTCTTAAATGTGAAGTAACTGTCTCTCCCTCTCTCTCTCTCCTCTCTCTCTCTCTCTGTCCCTCTTTCTCTCTGCCTCTCTCTCTTCTCTGTCTCTCTCTCTCTCTCTCTCTCTCTCTCTCCTGCCTAATCTCCCCCCTTCATTGTTCCCCCATGAGCACTCATGATGGAATTGTGGCGGCAGTCCCAAGCATGTCCTCTTATCACGTCTCCAGCCCCCCAACGTGCCTGCCCAAACACTCCACGTGCTCAGCGGCCCGTAGCACCTCCTTTATAATCATTAACAAGGGGGGTAACAGTGTTACCGTTTCATAACGACCAAATAACCCACTACCCCCTCTGCAGCTTCCCCAGCCCCGCCCCATTAATCTATCTCTGACCAACCACCTGAATGAGTCTACCCCCCCGCCCCTTTTGTGTTTGTTCCCCCCGTGGGGAGTAAATCCGCCCCTGATAAGAGCTCCAGTAGTGTTTGAGCTGAACGCGTTCGGGCTGAGCGCAGACTCCGCGTCGATGGGGGGGTTAGTGCAGAAGCGCGGCCCACAGCTCAGCCGTCTGCGTGCGGTTAAAAGGGGGCGGAGAGGGAGCCGCTGTGCGTAGCAGCTGGAGTAATGAACACCTCAGAGGTAGCACACAGAGAGAGAGAGAGAGAATTCGTCTGGAATGTTAATCAGCTGGCTGCGGCGGAGCTGTTTAATCACCGCTCCGCGTGAGGAGTGCAGTCAGGTCGCTGAGAGAGGGGGAGAGGGAGAGGCCTGTTTACGCATCACCCTACTTTATCAAGCTTTCAGCCTATATTCTATAACTTCACAGATTGCTTTGCCAAATCACCACTGAGGGGGGAGTTATCGCAAGGGGAGGCAACCCTATTCCTGGAAAGCCGCAAGCTTTCCCAGGTAAAATGCTAAAAAACTGAGTACCTTGAGTTCTTTGTCACCTGATCTAATTTAGCCTGATATGTGTTCTCGCTAAGTAGCTTAAGACTCAGAGAGAACAAAAACGGAACAGAAACACCCCCTGGCACTCCAGGACTACTGTTTCCTACCCAGGGACAGGACATAAAATACAGTTCATGTGATGAAGTAATTGGTCAATGGCTGACCTGATTGTTTGTTCTAGAATGTGTTTCTTGAAAGTATAATGAATCTATTGCAAGCGGCTGATTTCCCGTATATCACAGAGATAGGTTTGGTAAATACAAGGGAAACGTCTAGTTAAGATTATAACCTGTGTGTGTGTGTGTTTGTTTGTTTCTGTCTGTGGGTGAGTCGGGTGTGCTGAATGTCTGTGTGTGTGTGCGTGCGTGCGTGCATGCATTTGTGTGTGTGTGTGTGTGTGTGTGTGTGTGTGTTTGAGTGAGACTATATCTCGGCCTCTGAAGCAAGCTAACTGATTAGAAATGCTGCTGGACACAAAGGAGTACAAGTATGTGTGCAACAGGAGAAGAGCGTTATGTCAGCGCAATACGCTTTATCCCTCTGTAGTTGTAACAAAACGTGTCTGAAGATGACCGTGCTCTTCCTCTCAGAGTGTCTCTCGTCCCCCTCTGGAACCCGGGACAGGGCTCGCGCCCCTCCCCTTCCCCCTGCACCCGTCCCACGTGAGCACCGTTATTTCAGGGTCGCAGTAGACCTGGCAGCCTCCCTTGCGAATCGCGGGCGTGCTGATGGAACTCTGGGAGCTCCGCAGCGACTGAGCGTCAGGCCAAAGCGCACCTGCAGCTGTTGTTCCTCTGGCGTGGGGCTGGGGTTCGGGGCTATAAGCGGTGTGGGGCATTAAAACCAGTGGCATGTGGAGCCTCTCGCCGAGCTAACAGCACACAGCAGTGATCTGCGGGGTGTCCACTGCGGCCACCATGACCTCTAGGCTTACACAGTAACCCGCGTCAGACTCTTCCACGCTGCCATCGCTCCACAAATATTTGCTCCACAGGAAGCTGCTGCTGGCACTGAGGCCGTGTTTGTATGTACTGTAGCTCCGCTCCCTCAGACTCCAAGGTGAGCGAGCGATTACTCAGAGTGACCTTCAGCTTAGAAGTCTCAGAGTGCAAGACAGAGGGAAGAGACCCAAGTACAGTACCAGTCAAAACTTTGGACACACTTACTCTTTGGGTTTTTATTTATTTTTTTGCTATTCCCCATTTTAGAATAATAGCAAAGAGATAAAAACTATGAAATAACACAAATGGAATTATGCAGTGTCTAAAAAAGCTTTAAAACGTTATATTTTATATTCGTCAAAGTAGCCAAAAAAATTGTTTAAACTAAAATTTTTGTTGGAAAGAAATTCATACATATGCATCAATTTCACCATTTATATTTGTCTAAGAAGCAAAGTTCAAGTATTTAGGCTTGTCTTTAGATTAACATGTCTATGAATGCATGTTTCCCAGTATCTTAATCAGATTGTCCAAACTTTTGACTGGTACTGTAAATGTTAAAGGGTAAGGCGCTTATGTAAGCCAACCCAGTGAACCGAGGTGAACCCAGCCCCGTTAAACATGTAATTCACAATTCCAAAAGCTACATCTGGAGGGGAAATGGGGGTGGGGTGTGATGGGTGGTGGGGGAACAATGGCCCACTGTTCCTCTTGTTTGCTGTGCACTCACATCTTCATGCACACACACCCTGGTAGGAACACAAGACTCTATACTCTCTGCCATTACATACATCCTGATAACAGCACCGAACCAGTGAATATAGCCCTTTTCCAAACCACAATCAACCCTATGATTTTGAAACATTTTACTTTTTCATGCATTGTTATTAGGAAAACTGCTTTTCATTCTTTGGTTGGGCCTGATACCACTTTGTGTATTTACCTTTTTTGACCAGTCACTTGTTGATGATGTCACACACAGTGACTACATGCTGAGGTGTCTCTGTTTGGTCTTTGTGTTGCAGTCAATGGGGCTGTGTCACCCTTTTTTCAAAGTTTTTGCTGTAGGTAGGGTTTGATTTTTAGATTTGGAGTTTCCCTGTTGGGAATGACTGAAAGGTTATGGTGAGCTCAGACATGACTCCTGTGTGTTATGTCTGTGTTAGACCCGGGTCCACCTGGTGGTGTGTTTGATGATGGGGTGGGCTGCCAGGTTCTGAAACCTTGTCCACCATGGTGATGCTTATACCTGGGATAGCTCTATTTCAGCATCACTAGGTTGTTGTTAAGTAAGTTTGTTAACTGCGAACAGGGAAGCCGGAGAACTCGCCTTACGTAATAGCCCTGAACATATTTATCACAATTAATGAGGCTGACAGTTTTAGTAAGGTTCACCTATCAATAGCTCATTTTCTAACCTTTTTATAATGTCAAATGTAAGAGTTTAGGTTACATTAGAGGCTAAAGATGGGTCTTAATTTGAAACCTTTTTTTTTGTTTGAACTGAAATGTCACATTACATGAAAGTGCAAGCAGAGCCACATTACACATCAGTGAGGAGCAGAAACAGGTTCAGGATCTTTATCCAATAAAGACTGTTTCTTTGCCTCACCTAACTGCAGCACACTGGCAGCCATTGGCCAGAGCGTGTGTTCACAGTGGGAAAGGTACAGGTGAGGGATGGAATGTGGAATGTAAGGTATGACCCCAGGTGTGCGCAGCCAGCCAATCGAGGAGGGAGGGGTGTGGCTCTGTCAGGTTTCAGGTGGGTGTGGCTGATCAGGAAGGGGAGTAAGCATGTCGGATATGTCTGGGCAGTCACTCCAGGTGTGTTGCCTGTAGGTTTTTTTTTTTTTTACCTGTGAAGGGGATCCATACGCCTTGGTTGAGGGTCTTCAGCCACCCCTCACCCTGACCGCAGCTGTTAGACAGGAAGAAGGAGGAGCCAGTGCTAACCGGCGAGTCTCTGTTTCCCCCTGAGAGAAAAAAAGCAAAATGTGAGTGAGAATGCTCCATTAAGCATTGAAAATTACATTTTTTTGGTCAGAATGTTTGTCTTATATAATGACAAACTGCTAGCCCTGCTGGCATGAGCAGCCTTTTTTTTTTTTTTTTTTTTGGGGGGGGGGGATGTTTTACAGTTATTTTCAAGGGTGACGGTGTGGAGGAGGAGCCTTGCTCTGGGGCCCATGCAGGAAGCCCCGTGTCTGGATGTGTCTCAGTTGTGATCTGTGTGTTCAGCCTCACACAGAGACTCCCCATCCCACAGGAGCCCCATGTATCACAGATCGCCTCGGAGCCCTGTCTGTCAGATTGGCCTTGGAGCCCTGACGTTAATCCAGATGGATGCTCTGCCTGTCCAGATGGCACTGGGGCCTGTGGGGTGACAGCAGCGTGAATGGGATGGGGGTCTGTGGATGCCATCAAATCGCTTTTTGGGGGGGCTTGATCAGTCAAAAGAAAAAAGGCCAATTTTTGCAGTTAATGGTGCTGCTAGGATATCATCCCCATTGAGGTTGCTGTATTTCTCAGTCTCATTTGAGATTAGCTGGGACGTGTTTGTCTTTGAATCTAACGTCCTGTCCTTGTGGAGTGATTCCCACTGTATGTTTTCGCATTGCAGAAAAGGGCTGAGGGCTGAACCGAGCGTAGTAATATACAGGCATTAGCTCTTAGTTCTGTGGGAATATTAAATTAAGTCTTTAAATGTCATTTTATGTACATTTGAAAAATTTCCACATTACTTTGACTTCCCTGATTTTCTCTGCGGTGGTTTTTCACGTCTTGGGGATTTCAGTCTTTGGAGAGCGGGTGCAAAAATGCCGCTTTGTTGCGACTCTGTCGTATTACATAAAATGGGTTTATGGATTTCATTATCAGCGCAATACACTGTACTTGTCCATCTGCCATCCTCCTCTGGCGCGTATACGCATCGCACACGCCCACACACTCACACACACATGCTTGTGTGCGCGTTAACAGCTTTGCCCTTGGTCTGTGTCAGCCCCACGCTGGGAACATGCCTGTCACTACCAATACCTGCCAGCGCTGCTATCCAAATGTGTTTAAAGCACATTACTTTGCTCCATTATTAAAAAATAAGGGTCTGAGTGCTCTCTGAATTGCTGGGTGAACGTGCTGGTTGTCACCCTTTGGGATATTTCCATAGAAACAGTGTTCCAGTCTCTGCTTCCAAGCGCCTGCAGAGCCAGTCGTTTCTACACAGTGGAGTATTATTGGATGTAGCTGCTGAAGAGAGGTCAGCAGCATTGAATGGATGGCTGGGCAGGGTTCTCTGTGGTATTCAGGTGCAGTGGCTGGGGTGTGCATTGCGATGGGTCTGAGTCTTGCTGTCAGCGGGCTAGTGCTTTTGTGTCACCCTTGTGAGGTCAGGAAGGCTGCTGTGTCCTATTTGGTCGCCACGGTAGCAGGGTGACCACTCAGCCAGTGAATTGAGGTCATCACTTATTTGGGCATTGTTTTCTCCTCTATCTTCTTGGTAATGTCTGTTCTCTACTGTGTGGTGGTCTCCAACCCCAGTGGTGGAATGAGCTGACATCAGTCAGAACTGTCCAATCAGTGACAGTCTTCTGCTGCAGACTGAAAACTGCATCTTGGTTCGGCTGTTAATTCAACAGTGAAATCTGATCTATATCCTCAAACGCAATTGCTATATCCTCAAACTTCCTCTTGCGCCTACTGGGGCACTTAACAGGATAAGACATGTCATGTAGTGACTCCTACTATCAAATTGTGACACTTGTGATTTGGCCTTGCCTCTGCTCTTAGCCTAACCGTCCTGTGTGCACCTCTATAAGTCGCTCTGAATAAGAACGTCTGCTAAATGACTGAATGTAAATGTGGATTTTCAGAATTAGAGAAGTTCAGCAGGGTATGGAATGTAATTGAATTTCTTAATTTAATTAAAAGTTATACAGCCTGCTTGTATCTCACCCAGGAGCTGTTAATCATCTTATGGACAAAAAACAGCCCCAATTAAAGCAGGTACTTTATTGTGCTCATTGACAGAGAGAGTGCCGTAATTAATTTCAGTGCAGGCTCTCTTGCTAACGAGGCAAGAGGGTGTAAAGAGTCCATTTCAAATTACCGATCAATACCTGTTCAGCTGAGCGCTCTTAGCTTGTCACACATGTTACAGTCCCTATGCCATTTGGTTCCTTCAAGGACATGCATGACTGTGTGGGGTTTTGACCATATTCAGTGTATGGTTTTGTAGGGTGTTGATTTTTTGTTATAAAGTTTCTTGTTTTGTAGCACGGTGTAGTGTAGCATAGTGGTAAGGAGCAGGACTTGTAATTGAAAGGTTGCTGGTTCAATTCCCTTCTGCGGCACTGCTGCTGTACCCTTGGGTAAGGTACTTAACACAATTGCCTCAGTAAATATCCAGCTCTGTAAATGGGTGACATGTAAAAAAATTGAAACCTATGTACATCACTCTGGATAAGAGTGTCTGCTGAATGCCAATAATGTAATGTAAGATGTTAGGTTCTTGACTTTTAAGTGCTTTTATAGTGAAGATCTGTATGATGTAATCAGTTCTATTTGTCTGGTATTCAGTGAGTAGCTGAAGACCATTACATGCATGTTCTGTCATGAGATGTTGAATAGAAATGACACTGCCAGGATAGGCAAAATCCTCCTCAAAGTTATGTTTTTATAGCTTGCTAGCTACAAGTCCAGCCCTGCTAAAAATGGCTTAGAATATAACTTTTCTTAAACCTTTGTGGAGATGAGAGAGGCTGACCTGTGTTCTGTGAATATCAGAACAGGACAATCAACAGTGTCACCCTTCTGTCTGACCACCTGCTCACTTCTTCCTCTGTCAGGGCTCTGAGAGACCCAGTAAAAAGTAGGCCGAAGAAGTCTTAGCTTAGCGCTGCAGGTAGGATTGTGCAGGTAAACCCTCTGAGAAATTACTCTGAGCAGATAACCAGTCTGTTGTCTCTGCCTGCCTGAGCTCCTCCAATCCAAGAGGTCTTCTGTCTGTGGTAACACAGGGAAAGCAGCATACCTGTTGGCCCTTCAAGGCTAGATTGCTCAGTGTATCTCTAGCCATGAATATACTCCACCTGTCAAACCTAACTGCATGAACCTCTCTAGACAGGGGAAGCAGGGAAAGACAGAGAGCGGACCTGCTCTCCTTAAAGGTCATTCTGGGCCATTCTGTGAAAATGTAAAACCCAGAGAATGACCTTGGTTTGGTCTGTCAGGCATTTTTAAGTTCAACCTCTCAGGGCCTTTGACTTTTATGTGCTTGATATGTCCAAGTTAACCCTGTCCCTGGCTTAGAAGTGCCCTTTAAGGATGGACCACAAACTTCTCAGCTCAAAGCTCTGTCATGAAGTACTATTCAGACCCAATGAGTGGCCACACTTTGAGTCAAACTACAGTACTTGCGTAAAACGTTCCACTGTAAGCGGAACCTGAGAGAGCGGTTAGCAGTCACACTCACCTTTCGACGCAGCGTTGTCGTATTTCCAGGATCTGAAGCAGGCGTTTCCCATGGTGCAGCAGGCTGACTGTCTGCTTTAACCTCTGCAATGTCACATCGGCAATCGTCCAGAGGCATCCCCAATTCCTGTCACCCCCATGACAGACAGCAGGGAGAGAGATAGAGAGGTGGTCCTTCCTGGTACTGAGAATCCTCCAACTGACACGTGCGTGCTGTGGGGAGACTCTGGCATGGCCTGGATATATGCCCACTGGGTCCCGCTGTGCCCCCCCATCTCATCAATAACCCGACAGCACCATCGCACTCCAAGTGCAGTATGGGGGGGGGAGGCTGGGGACAAACGAGCCCAACAACACACACGCACAGGCACACACACACACACACACACACACACACACACACACACACAGTACAGCCACACAAATCCCACCAGTGTAATTACTGCAGCACGGTCGTGTCTCTGCAGAGGCAATCTCCCTAATGCACCCTCCGTGTCCCGTCCCCCCCCCCCCACTCTGTTTGATGGCCATCAGGTCACCCCCAACAGACAGGCGCGGAGGTAATAAAGAGAGAGTGAGTGCTCAATGTGTTAAACTTTTGAACTGCTGTCCATTATGCTGAGAGGAGCCTCTTTCTCTGGCTCTCTCTGTCTGTCAGAGGGCTGGATTTACAGCTCCGACGCCTAGTGGACACTCTGGGATGTATCGATCTCCGCCAGGAACCCCATTTCATTTCCCGGGCAAATTGCAGGCCTGTGCCTCTCACCCCCCCAGCAGCCAGTTGGTGGGGCGAGGTGGACATCTGCCAAGCCCAGGGAGGGGTAATGTGCAGGGATGTAAATATGACTGACAGACCACTAGAATCTGACAGAATCCACAGCCTTCTCCCTGCTGTGGTTTTCAGGGATGCCAAGCCGTTTCTCTGTATCTCTGAGGCAGAGAGAGAGAGAGAGAGAGAGAGAGAGGAGGACACAGAGGTAGAGGGAGAAGGAGAGACAAAAAGAGAAAAAGGAAGAGACAGAGGGAGAGGGAGAGACACAGAAAGGAAGAAAGGAAGAGAGAGAGAGAGAGATGGGGACAGAGACAGGGAGAGAGGGAGAGATGGAGAGAGAAAGATAGGGACAGAGTGGCAGAAAGACAGGGAGAGAGGGGGAGAGGGAGCGCTCAAGTCTGGTGCGTCCTCTTACACACGCATCTCCAGCTTGTTGCGTGACTCCACAACGTCATCAGTCCCTCTGTACGCTGCTCACTCCCTCGACTGAGAAAGTGAGGGGTGGGGATTAGCCGTCATCTGAAGAAGATGAGAGATTTAACTCTGTTATTGAATCCTGTGGTTTCAAAGCATTCTCCTCAGGGGGAGAGGCTTTATGCCTGTATGAAATCTACATGGATTTCTTTTGATCTCTTTCCACTGACTGGAGATGATTCAGATGTTCCCTACAACTGAAGGCAGCTGTGCGTGTTGTGTTAGTACTGGTTTTCTCAGTCCCGCTCTCTTTGTCTCTCTCCATCTTCCTCTCTAACTTTCTGTCCTACTCATTTTTGCTGTCTCTTTTTGCCCTCACTCACACCCTCTTCCTCAATCACATTTGGCTTTAATGGCACACCAGTTATAGACTTATGTAAGACTTACATGCTCAGATAATGAATGGAACACTTAAAATACAAAAAACATGGACCATGAAAGGAGGTTTTTATTTTGTCTTTTTATTACTCAGGTGTCCTTCCATATTGTAGCACACATTCCCTCTCCTTTCCCAAGAAGGAACCAGCCTATCTCAGAGAATTTCTCAGATTCAGAGCAGATTTCCTGTATTTTGGTTAAATATAACAGCCTTTCCTCCCTGTCCCTTTCATATTCAGCCAGGAGAAACAGCTCTGTCTCCACCTGATGAAAGTGACAGTGAGCGCGACCTGTCCTGTCTGTGTAATGTTCTACCACGTGGCATTAACATGGCTGCTGTGAGGGGAAGGGTAAATACTGCTAAACACTTTCAATCCCTGTTATGTCAGTGAGACTGATTCACTCCATATGAGCCTGAGACATGGAAATGCAACAACTATCACGTGTGCACGCATGCACACACACACACACACACACACACACACACACACACACACACACACACACACACAAAGTTTACACAAAGATGTGCACACTCACAACACACATGCACGCACGCATGCAGACTCACGCACACGCACAGACATGCACACTCATGTGAGCACACGCACATATTCTCTCTCTACTTTTCATAGGGTATACTGAGGCCAGGGGATGTTCCTTCATTTGCAGAGTGGCCTTTTGGTCTTTGTGTGCTTTTATGGGGTCGTGGGGGGAAGCTCTGCATCTCGAATGATTAAACTGGCCTGAAAAGCACTGTGTCGCACTGGAGAGCAGCTGAGTCCACACGGTAGTCTCAGACACAGCACAGCACAGTGAGGGAGGGAAACTGTTAATCAGCAGGTAGAACAAATGGCTTGTACTGTGTGTAATGAATTCAGTCTTAAACAGCATCAATGCATATTGTCAAACAAGAGCACAAAGCCCTTATTAATGCAAGACCATGTCCTCCATTAGGTTTGACTGTAGCCAGCTTAACTTACACCAGGAGTGGACATTACAGCTTCTGTATCCCTTTCATGCCATAATAGAACTGCAAAATTTTTAGAAGTTTGTTTTGCTGTATTTAGATGCTGTGCAGAGTGATTTTAGTTTCTGATTCCTGCCCGCTGCTGTCAAGACTTTATTAGACTTTATTAGGCAAGGATACTGAATGATGATAAAGGTTATATATGTGTGCTACCTGAAAGTCTGTAGCATGCAAACATCATGTTAAGTCAGTTGTCAGATTGATAGTTTTTATGTTTGTCGAAGGAAACTGGTGCCTTGATATATTTGTCTTGGCTTATATGTCTTTGTTGTGTGTGTGGTATCCTGTGATAAGGTAATTTACCCCTTGAGGATTAATAAAGCTCTGTTATCTATTCAAATGTACACAAGCACAGAGTGTCAAATCAAATTGCATAGGTGGATAGTTCAAATACTCCAAATAGGTAAGTTTATTTACATTTGTCTGTTCATTGCTTTGCTACCCTCTAGTGACGGGAGTATGTTACTGCACATTGGCATTCCATTTCCACATGAAATTGCGAATCCATATTGTTACAGTGCATGACATTTATCATTTATCTGACACTGCTGTGCAGAGCAGCTTGCAAAGTGCAATTATGCAATGCATCTAATAAAGTTGCATTAAAGATATTCAGAACACTACTGACCACATTTCAATAGATGACAGTATAGCAGTAAACTACAATATACTCTTACTATCACCTGCAGTGCTAACAGTGGCGAAACGGGAGGTTTTACTGTCGTAATACTTGCTTTTTTGGTGTTGCTACTGGATTAATGGATTTCAGAACTGGCATATGTTAAGTCATGTGTGTTATTGTCATTATTTGGTAATATAATTATTGCCTTTGAAGTAGCTGTAGTTTATTGCTGCGCGTTATTGTTTGTTTTCGTGTTGTAGCAAGGGTTTCTAATCTCGCCTCGCCTCTGTCCTCTCCACTTCAGCCAAGTGGATTGAGTCTAACCAGCCGTCTCTGAGTTGCGCTGCTGCCAGAAGCAGAATATCAATCACGAGGCTAAAATTAGCAGCAGCACTTACTCAGTGCCATTACCATGGGTCACTGCCACAGGAACGAGTAGAGTTTTATGCATGACCACTAGATGGAGCTGTTGTCTCAAGTCGGATGACTTGAGTGCCAGCAGTTCAGGTTATGTTTTTTTACATCACCGAAGGCCTAATGTACTGTGGAAAAAATGAAAACATTCATTTTTACTCCCGTAGATGCATATCCAACACCATGTTATTTTTAACGTATCTTATCCCCATGGGACCAGAGAGAGTAATGAATATCGCTGCTTGTTATCCTAAAATATTCAAAAGTGTCAGATTTTAGGAAAAAATTGATAGCACTGTTAGTAAGGTTATAGTTTCATGCTAAGGTTAAGTTTGTTTAGGTCATGTTTACATAGCAGGGTCAGGTACTCAAAGGCTCAGTTCTGTTTAAGCTCTATCAGGAAGAATTACAGAGCCACCCTTATGTTCAGTAGCCCACAGTGGCTGAGTTGCCTTTCAACAACGATAGGTCCAGCACTAATCCGCATGAGACCAATGTCAGGTCCAGCACTAATCCACATGAGACCAATGTCAGGTCCAGCACTAATCCACATCAGAACAAGATCTGGTCTAGTATTGATCCATATGAGACCAAGTTCAGGTCCAGTGTTGATCGATCTCCAAGTATGTAGTGGTCTCTTACATAAACCATGACCTTGTAGTCAGTGACATAAAGACAAAGTAATCATTTGGACCACAGACCAGTCTACTTTCTTTAGTCTGTTGACAGTGTTTTATTCTTCAGTCTTTTTATATAATATTACTGGCTGTTATCTCCACTTACAGCCAGGCAGCTCTCCCTGAATGTTAACAGTTAAAAGCCTAGTTTTCAATGGCTGTATACAGCACAGTTCCTCATCTCTGATTGGCTGTATTCAAGACAGACTGCAGGCCAGTGTGAACTGCGTGGAGTTCATGTCTCTGTCCAAGGTCCTGAATGTATCATTCTGGACACTGTAGTTGCCTGGCTTCATTCAGGAGCCTACAGTAGAAAGCATTCATGTGTTTTTTTCAGTGTGGTTTCAGTACTTTCTCAGCATGAGCCAGTAGTTACCCTTGGGGCCATAGCAGAACCTTGACCATACTCCCCCATTTGAATGGCAGCTTTTTACAGAGAGGTTTGATGTTTTCAGTGTGGATGTGGAGAGGTTAAGTCAGCCCAGTACCATCTCCCTCCTCTCCCTAAGTCTACGCAGTTGTTTGTAACCAAGGCGACAGCATCCATGGCAACGCTGTTCCTCATGTTTTAAATAATAAAGTGCAGAGAAAGGTGGGTGTTTGGAAAGGGGAGGGGTGGTGGGGGGGGGGGGTCAGGTGGTGGCACTTATTTTTAGAGTTTATCTGAAGTAAAAATCAGTGAGCAGAAATTGAAGACTGGCCCTTGTCAACCCAGAGGCACCTGCTGGGGGAGTGGTTATTTATATCGGTGAGAATGGCTATGCGGAGTGCGCACCGGCGGAGAATATTCTCTCCTTCATTACACGGCTGTTGGCTGTTGGGAAAAAGCAGCTTGTTCAGGCGGTGGAGTCTCCGTGTAGCGGTGTGGTGGCGTACCGGTGCTGCTTCGAGAGTCATGGAGAGGTGGTGAGGTCAGGATGGGAGGAGCCACGGAGCAGCGGTGCCCCAGTCTTCGTCCACTCAGAATCCAGCAGTGTGTCTTGACTCCGCCCCAACCCCCAACCCCCAAAATTTTTGCCGTCAGGGTGTGTGAGAGAGGTACGGGGACATGAAGTACCAGTACTCTGGGGCGTTCAGTGCTTTCAGGACACACAGCTCAACAGAAGGGCTCCTGGTCTCTGAAAAGAGGGATGGGAAAGAGCCGTTCTGTCAGGACCAAAAGACACCTGCTAGGAATCAGCCTTTTAAGCTGCTGATGCAAGTGTTACCCCGAAGGCATGTGCTGGCTTCTGTCTGAAAGCTGCACTAAGAAAGACTGCTAAGAGCATGCTTTTAAACCCAAGCAAAGGGAAAACTCTTTGGTTTGGTAATGCAAAACTAACGGTGCATTATTTTCAAAGGATTAAAGTGTTTAGACCGAGGCAAAGCAAATCAGAGAGAGGTCAACGAGGAGTTGCTGAAATGTAGATTAGCGGCGGAACACTTGGTTTTATTGTGCTTAGGATGTTCTTATCTTTAATTCACAGTTCTCTGATACGTTCCTAATCGACTAGAAACCATAAAATGAGTCCTTTTACTTTCATAAAGTATCTCATCTACATTTGAGACGTAACACGCAAACTGTTGAGGCTGGAAGCGGCATCTGAATGTGCAGATGTGCAGCATTAAAATGCAGTGATATTTCTTAGTGCAGGAACAGCTGAGATTTATGGGGGCACAGCAAATGGATGAAAACGCAACACGACGCAGGTGTGCTTTTTAGCTGCGCACTTTAGGCACCAAATCAGAAGTCTTCCATTTCATGAGTTTTTGTGTGTTTATGCCTAAACAGTGGATATGAAAGGATCCACGACTGGCGTGTGTGGGTGCGTGTGTGCACGCCTGCATCATACCTGCATGCGTGCGTGCATCTGTGTGCATGTGAGCGTGCGTGGCTTCCCTCCACATTAATCCGGCTTCCTGCCTTCCTTCCTTCACTCCCCTCCCCTTCCCCTCGCCTCTCGCCCTGATAACTAAAGCTTATTTTGTGATCTAACTGTGGGCTTATGAGCCGCAGAGCTCGGTTTCCTTTCCCACCCATGCTTAATTACACACCTTTAATCCAATGGACCGGGGGTCTGATCCCAGGAAGCACAGTGCCGTGATCCCCGGAAAGCTGAGATAAGATGCTAGGGAGTAGAGTGCACCTTTGAACTGCCGAACGCTGGGTCTCCCGGAAACTCTGTGCTTGCTCGGGCAATTGGCTGAAATTAAATGACACCGACCCTCCCGGTTTATCCATCACGGTGCCCTCGCACCCGCGGCTGCACCACTTAATTCAGGTTATGAACAGGTTGCCGCGCGCATATCCCTGATTAATAGAGGCTGTCTTTACCAGGATCAAGCAGATCTTTCCAGAGCTGATGCATTCACCCACCCACACACGCATGCCTACATCACACCAGCACTCTTAACACTGTATTACATAATGAAGTCTTCGCCAAGAAATCAGGCTAAATGCTAATGGTGCAGGTGCCGCAGTGCTTCTTCATGGCTTCTTCAAGTGTCAGTGTTAGCTTAGTGTTACCACAAGGTCACATCCTCAATCCAGACACATTCCAGTGTCACTGCATCGTACAGTCACTATGAAGCCCCATCTGCCAGCTCATTTTTGGGTGTTTAGGGACAGGCCGCGAGCCTTTCGGTGAGACTTAACTCCTCACCTCTCACCACAATAAACTGACCTGCTGCAGCTGGTTGAATTCGTGGACACATGTTTGAAACATAGTTTGAAAATGCCAGTGCCAGGTGAAATGCGTGACCGTGCACACACGTCACAAACTGATTCAGGAAATTCACGCACTCAGCACACTCTAAAGGAACTGAGCATGCCTGAGAATTATTACCCAGCATGCACCGGAAGTCTGGGAAGAACACAGCCTGCAGCTGTTCAAGACTGAAAAGGAATAACAGGACACACGACAGCGAACATGCAAGGCCGATGTTTGCACGAGTATGATCTTTTTGTGAAAGTCTATTTCAAGCTAACCATCACTGGATTGTTGCAATTTCTCTGTCTCCTACAAACAAGTGAGGAAATAAAAATTAATATCAAGACAGCTGTCATCTAATTAAAACGATTAGAGGGTGCATTTGTTTTGATGCTGAAGTTGGCCAACGCCAGGAGCAAATGTAAAACACTAACGTGCAGAGATTAAACGTCTGCATTGGGGCTGAAAGTCACCAGCGCAAAGCCACTGCGCTGTATGCGTTGTTTCCACCTCCTGCAAACCTGTATCTCCACCCTGCCAGACTCGTCACGTCTCCGTGAGAGAGTGACATGACGCGTGTTCAAAATAGCAACCTGCGTCTTATACCGCGGATTATCGCCACAGAAAGGCATCTTTGCTGGCAGCACACACGCACCCACACGTTTGCAGCCGGGTGAATACATGAGTGCGTCATGCGGGGTCTGCTTATTATGCTGTTTTTTATTAGGAACGCTACAAATCCCAACCATTGCCTTCAGGTGCATGCCGTTCAAAGCCAGGTATCTGTCCCCAGCAGTGGGTGTATTTGTGTTATTTCTGAAGGAGGCTTGAGGTTGTTTCTTCAGGGGAGTTGATTTGTACGTGGTTAAACCTCGGGGGCTGAGTAGAGGATGAGGCTAATTTTGGTCCCTGGTTTTGTGTCTGCTCCCGCGTGTTGAGGAGGGTGCAGAAGTGTCAGGCCTGGGCAGAAGCAGAGCTGTTGGCTCTCTGCTCTCGGAGCTCGGCTTTCCGTCTCTCCGTTCCCACATACTGGTAACACTGAGTCCTGCTGCTGGGCCGCTGCCAGGCTCTGTCCCCTCTCTCACAGCCTGGGACAATGTTCTGTGCTGCCCCTGGCCCCTCTCAGCCTGGCCGGGTCCTTCGCTCCCACGCAGAGCTGTCCAAACACTGCCTGAGAGAAAAATGAGCGTGCCGGATGGCAAGGGCTCTGTGTCCTTTGCAGTACCAGTGGCCGATCCGGGATCGGTTCACCCAGTCCAAGCCGTACTTCAGCTCACTCTTTGTAAAAGGTGAACTGGTCCAGGATCAGTGCTTGGGGGAAGGTTCTGTCTTTATGGAAAGAGTGCATGCAAATAGGGAGAGTGGAATTGCATCAATATCAAAAGAAGCCCCGACACAGAGGGATTTGGCCAGTGTCTCTGTTCTTTACCTTGAGTTGTGACCGTGCCTTCAGGGTAGGAGTCAGTGCATTTACATTTGCATTTATTCATTTGGCAGACATTTTCGTCCAGAGCAACTTACAAGTGAGGTATAGTACAACACAAGCAAAAAACCATAAGGAGTCAACAATACTAGAAGTGCTGCATGACCAGGTTTCAATGGTTGGCCAGACAAGGTGCAAGCTGTCTGGTAGAGCTAACGAGTGCATTAAACCATTAGATTACTTTTTTATTGTATAGTCTGGTAAGACACAGTTTTGAGACATGAGAAATTCCTTTAGGGGGTAGTGCTTCAGGTGCTCAGGTGAGAGCGGAAGTGTCTTCAGATCTTTCTTGAAGACAGAGAGGGACCCGGCAGAACGGATGAAGCGTGGAAGTTCATAGTACATCCTTTGGAAGGTTCAGCAGCAAGCCCCCTGTGCTATACAGGAGAGAGGAGGACCCTGGCTGTCGAGGAACGCTCACTTTTCAAGAACCCCTTCCGCTCCTGCCTCCAGTCTGTTCTTCTTTGCGATGAATATTCAGGTCCTTTGGGCGTGATGTGCCGCTAATTGTCCAGAGATTCGGAGCGCATCAATTTTAAATGCGCTCCCAAAATAGGATGAAACGAGAGCTCGATCCTCATTCTGCCACACAGCGTGCGCTGCGAAACTCTACATTAGACATCTGCATATTCCTGGGGTCCCAAATTTTGAGCGTGTACCCGTTCACAGTGGGTAGAGAGTAGAAAAGGCCACATCGGGTCAGGAAAATGCTTTTTAATTATCAGTGTAGGAAATGGTCTTTGGCCTTCAGTTTACTCCTGGGGACTGTGAGCTCATCATTGGAATATGGACATGCTGTAGCGTCTGTGTTCTGTGATGATGATCCCTGTAATGTGAATGTCTTCGATGGGGTTTCAGAGCGCTAGATATGTAACATGAGGGTGACTGTGGGAGGACATGGCACGCCGTAGTGCCAGCGTGTCCCAAGTGAAATGTTAACAAGCACGTTTGTTCTTCGTAAAGTACAGGTGTTTAGTAGAAACATTTTGCTTAAGTCCTCTGAAGAGAAAAAAAAAAATTTTGAGAAGAGTTTCGATATCCTGCGTGTTTGCGGAGCGCACAAACGCCAGCGGCGGTTTGATAAACAGCAAGAGGGAGGGATTGCGCTACTTCTTGGACAATAAAGGAACGCGTGGTCTCTCTGGGATGGAAACGTGCGTGAGACGACACAGTGGCAGATATAGCTCCTGTTGCTATGGGAACCTTTTCTTTATTCCTAGGATTGTCTTAAAAATTCTAATTTGCAGCTGTAAGCCCTTTAATGTGTTTGTGTGTAGCGCGAGATGACATTTTTCCCAGGGGAGCCCCAAATTGAATTGAGACAAATGATGCCGGCGATGTGGACTACATTTAGAAATGTCAGCATTGCCCGTGCACGTTTCAGGGGAGCAGAGTAACATATGCCACACAGAAATGCTTTCATCTTCTTACCAGGGAGAAGCTGATTGAAAACCACAAGGAGTGGAGTGGGGGATTGTTGAGGTGGAGCACAGCAGAAATGCATGTATGTGCCCACGTGCATATGGGTGTGTGTGTGTGTGTGTGTGTGTGTGTTGGGGAGTATTGTTTATGCTTATGCCTTTATATGCTCTAATTTGTTTGGCACCCTACCTTTGGTATTAGTGACTTTACCGGATCTTGTGTTGTTGGTTGCAATGTCAAAGGCTTTTTTCAAATTATGGCAAGTGAAAATGACTGAAATCTCTAAATCTTCTCAGGGTTCAACAAACTTCCTGAGAGTGAGCGAGAGGGTGAGAGAGAAGGGGGTTGGGGAAATAATTTTCTTAAACCTCTGAAATGTTTCTTTTTTTTTTTATTTTTTTGGTCTGGCAGTTTTTGATGTTAACGACCTCCCCATAAGACTGGGGAACTTTGCGAGGTTTCAGGGATGATTAACCAGGCCTTTGTGGAAGAGCCCAATTATGCCCGATCTCCCGGAGAGAGAGAATGGGAGAAACGCACAGACAGGGCGCGTGGTTAAAAGTGAGAGTTCCTCCTCGTATGACTTATTTATCATCTGGGCCCGGCTTTGAAACGGATCCGTTTGAAGCCACCGAGCGCGCCGCCGCGTTGAATCCTGAACAGTGGGAGTGCTGAGCCAGACACAGACCCCCAGCTGCCAACCGCTGTTCTGGGGTTAACCCAAAACAGGGGCAGGGCAGAGAGCGTTCTGATCAGTACTGATTGGTCCCCAGGTGTCACTGGAGCAGCTCAGGTGAAGCACCTTGCTGGGGGGCTCGGCAGCTGTAACACACGCTCCTGGAATTTGACCCCTGGCCCTCGCTTGACTGGCAGGCCCCCCCATGGGGGCGCAGCGGATATACACCAGGGGGGGATGGGTGGTTGGGGGATGGGGGCGGATATACACCAGCAGTGATGCGCCTTTCCGCGGGGTCCGTCCTGTCCGATCACTCCATTAATCTCCCTTGTGTGGTGCGGTCTCAGGAGGACCTCCATACAGGGATGTAGAAATCCAGCCATTTAAAAGAACAATGCCAAAGTCAAATAGGGAGAAAGGTCGCTGTGTATGAACACAGAATACAAAAATGAAACTGTGACCTTCACAGTTGGAGCTCAGATATTTAGTATAATTATTTAACATGAATTTAGGTTGAACAGTTGATTATCCAAATTTAGTTTAAACTTGATCAGTTTTTTTTTGTTTTATTTTATTGCTTTGTACCTGATTCTGATAACGGGCTTTGCCAGTTACTGAATGTTTACACTGTCCTGGGTAATATCATACAGCTAACTAAACATTCATACCACAAGTGTATTTGTAATGAGGTGATAAACCTGATTGTAAATGTTATGTTATTTAGAGTTTGTACATCAAACAGGCATGTATGCATTCAGCAGCTTATATTTTCAAATTCATTTCATCCTTATCATTTATCATCATAAAGTACATTTACCTTCACTTCATGCTGACAGAACATTGTAAATATGTGTAATCAAAATGTAATTTGTGCCAGTTGTATTGGAGGAGAACACTGTGTATCCTGAATGCAATAACTGTGTCTTGGTTGCTACCGGAGATTGCCAAACACAGTCATTGGTTATCGGTTGCTGTGGGAGACTGGCAATGGACTGGCCAAAGGTGACTGCTCCTTGGTTGCCATGGGAGATTGCTTTGAGGGCTGGATTTGTCTGGGAGAGCAAACACTTGGCAAGGACCCTATGAGGAAATGAACTACTGTGGTGGTCAGAGGTCATGTTGAAATCCACATCATGCAGTGGGGATCAGAGTCCAGAAGCCAAACACTGTACTTCTGTCCCATCCCCTGCTTCAACATCCCCTGCCCCCTCAACACCAGCCTTCGCTCCGGGTAGAGTAAAGAGCCTCACCTCAGACTGTGGCGCCAATGTAGCATAGTGCTTAAGGAGCAGGACTCGTACCCAAAAGGTTGCTGGTTCAATTCCTCACTGGGGCACTGCTGCTGTACCCTTGGGCAAGGCACTTAACCCACAATTGCCTCAGTAAATATCCAGCTACCAGGACAACATTGTAAAAAAGTGTAACCGATGTATGCCTGCTAAATGCCAATAATGTAATGTACTGACTGGGCCTTGCCAACGTGGTTCTGGTCACTTTTATCACACGCTCAGAGTCATAGACCTTCTGCTGCAGTGGTGTCTCCTCCAGTATCTTGCGGTCTGTCTTTCCTGCGTCCCCTCTCCACCTGTCACCCTATTCATCCCCGCATCCCTCTGCACCCCCCCCCCCCACACACATTTTTGCCCCACTCCAAGAAATTCAAAGTTACTTTGTCCTCACTGTGTCTGTTTTCGAGCTGATGCCATGTTGTCGTGTTTTCTGAGAGCAGAGTAGATGGTGGTACACGTTGTTCCTGCTAAGGCTGCTGTATGCGGTTTGCATTGTGTCTGGAGACTTGACGTCTCTGATCTTCTGCATCCAGCTGTCATTTATTTATTTCACTTGCGTGCGGACCCGGTGACAGACAGGAGAGGCGAGCCAGGATTCAGGGAGTAACTCTGCAGCATGGAACAATCTCACTCATCACACTCACTGCCCAACCCCCCACCTCTCTCCCTCGACAAGAACATGTCAGATGTGGTTATTATACTGATACTCATGTAGTGGGTAAGGGTCTAAGGTTTGTAACACAAAGGTTCTGAGATTGACAGCGCTTTACCTAGAAATCATTCTGCCAGTAGTCATTCAGCTGTGTAAGTGGATTGTGGGTATTAAAAACATAAGTTATCATGTAAATCACCCACCATAAGCGTGTAAGTAATAACAACATTGCGGTCTTTCGCACCAGACACCTGACATCACGCTTGACTTGGAAACAATAGTTTAAGTGGATGACTTTGTCACAAACGCCACCTTTTTGTTCCCGCAATACACCGCTTCAGTTTGAGATCTTTTTTTTTTTTTTTAAATTTCCTTTTACATAATTGTACCTGTGCCAGACATTTGTTCTCTCTCCCCCAGGTGCAAATGCCTTTGTTCCAGATGACGAAGGGGAGACAACAAAAACCTGTTTTGTGTGTCATAGTCTGAACTATAGAAGACATGCTAGCCCCTTTGAGATAATTAAACTTGCGTGGGGTGGCAGGCATGTTATGGGCTTTGACGGGCTATATTGATTCCTTCTGTTTACCAGCACAACTATGATGCATATACTGTAATAAAATCCAGTGCTGTAAAGCTGGAGTGTGGTGCATCTTCCTTCCGGTATTCATCTCTCTTCTCTCCGTTGGAGGGTGTTACCGGACAGTGTCACTCTGTCGGGAGAGGGCGGCCGTAATTCCATCTGTGAAGTGATGTGATACCAATCGGTCAGTCTGAGTGGTCAGTCAGACAGGCGCTGTGTTGCACGTCTGTAAGGACGTCTCGAGAGACTGGCGCATCAAAGCAAACTCAATGAAGTGAAAAGGAGAGTACAAGCTAATGCAGTTACCTCCGCTAAACACTGCAGAGCTGATTCAATTTGCAGCTCTGTCCACCCCAGAGGCAGGTGTGTGTGTGTGTGTGTGTGTGTGTGTGTGTGTGTGTGTGTGTGCGTGCCTGTTTGTGCATGTGTGTGTGTATGTGTGTGCACGTGCCTGTTTTTGCATGTGTCCATGTGTGTGCGTGTGTGTGTGGATATATGTGCATTCATTTTTGGAGGTACCTATAGGTATGTGGTTTGTGCAGGTTGCTGTGTTTTTGTGTGTGTCTATGTGTGTGCGTGCATGTGTGCATGAGTGTGTGTGTGCATGCACATTAGATTTTGCACGTGGTTATGTGTATGTGGTTTGTCCAGATTAGTGTATGCTTGTGTGCATATGTGTGTGCGTGTGCATGTGTGTGTATATACACACAGTAGTGTTTGCAGGTGTTACTGTATATGTGGTCTGTGCAGGTTAGTCCATGTTTGCATCTGTGTGTGTGTTCATTTAGGTTGTGTGTGTGCCTGATTTATGTTTGGTGATTGTGGTCAGTGTTGAAGTGAGTGTCAATATGTGCAGCATGTGCTCCAGTAGCTGATAGCATGGGAGCGGTTGGGGGGCAGTCAGGATATGACACACCCAGAGAGAAGGAGAAGGAAGAGGAGGAGAATGTCCTGGAGGAGATGGGACAGGCGAGGTCAGGAGTCAGTGGGCCTGTGTGCTGAATAATGGATCTGCCGGGAACAGGCGACGAGAGGGCAAAGTGTAATTAACCCACAGTGTGAGGTCAGGCCATATGTCATACAGCATCCAGCAGCTCCTCAGAGTTCCTAATCCAATTACAATTACTGCCAGCCCAAAGCAGCCACCGGCCAAGGGCCCAAACAACGGCAGGCTTTGATGTTGTCACATTTCCAGTGGGTTCCCAAAGAAAATATTAAAAATGCTATTAAGGACTGTTTTGCACTTAATTCTCAGGCAAATTAGATGACCCTCCATTGCCCCTCCTAGGCTACTCATTCGTCCCCCTTTGAGTTGTCATGCAGGGTTGCTCAGAGCGGTCGCCGTGAATTTATGGGTTCCAGGGGTCAGGAGCCAGATCTGGAAAAAAACACGTCAATGCATTCTGCAGACTGCACTAGCACCAGCCCTGACAAAAAACTATCAGCCAGAAGCAGAATATTTTCCCCGGGTATGATAATGACCCACATTTGCTGTATATTATAGAATATAATGGAATGAAGAATAAGAAGCCCAGGATGTAATGGTTATGGAGATAATTGGAGGCATTGTGAGAAAATCAGTGCTGGAGACAGCATAATGTGCGCATGAATTCCCTTTTCATGTGTTCCGCTGCCACAGATTTTACCTTGTACCCAGTTCTAATGCCCTGTGATATTTTTATACGTGTCTGTTATTTTGCAAGCTGAATCAGTGTTGCAAAAAATTTAAAAAAATCCATTCCAACCCAAGCAGGAAAAATTGCAACGGACAGGGGAACTCAGATAACCTGCCGCTCCGCCACTCCGCCGGACTCAAAACGGTTACAGCGCCTTCAGACCCGGCTCGTGCCCGTGCCCCTGTTGGGTTCTGCGCTGGCCGGGGGAAACCGTTTTGTATTTGTTCGTTCTGGGACGTGAGGCGCATGCCGCGTGGGCCGGCCTCCGCTCTGCCCCCGGGAGAGCTTCTGCGAGACGGTATGCTAAACGGGCTCCGTCCCTGGAGCTCATTTGCATTCTGACGCGCGGCTCGCGCTTTATGTTTTTAGATGGGCAAATTTTCAGTGGCGACGGTTTGTTTGTTTTCCCGCAGTTGGTTTGGAGGAGGTAATCACAGGTTTGACCTTGGCTGGTGTTATTGGAACCCGGCCCCCCGCCTGACCGAGGGACTGGTTTTCCGCTGTGATCCTCGCTGTTAATGACCGGTGTTCCCTCCCCCCTACCTGATAACACCGCCGCCTCAGGGAGAGAGAGCGAGAGAGAGTGAGAGAAGAGGTGAGATATGGAGAACAAGGAGGAAGGATGTAGAGGGGGGGGGGGTTAGGAGAGAAAGTGGAAGTGGAAGAGCAGGAAGGAGTGATCACAGGAGGGCTGGAGAGAGGGGAAGTGGTAGAGAGGGAGAGGATAAGAGGGAGAGCAAACAGTGGAGAGAGAGCTGGAGCAGGCAAGCGACTGAGGGAGAGCAGAGGACTGAGTGAGGGAGAAGGAGAGAGGAGGAGTAGAGTAGAAGAGAGGGGGAAGAGGAACAGTAGGGGGTGATGAAGGGAGAGCTGAAGCGAGTGAGAGAGAGCTGGATGGATGGGAAGAGGCAGCACAGAAGAGTGGAGGAATGGAAGAACAGGAGAGACAGCAGGAGAGAAGGGGGAGAGTCAGTCATCCATGATATGTGTTAATGAAGAAATCTCTCTCTCTCTCTCTCTCTCTCTCTGGTGCTGGACACTTGAGAGGAAGCATATGCTGTTGGTTAGACAGAGTGACACGAGACCAGGAAGGAAAAGAAGGGAGGGGCTCTGACAGTCAGTAATTTTGTACAGGCACCCATCATCCTGCTTGCCAGGTGTCAGGGGCTGGCTGTGGAGCTCTGGCATTTGTATGTGTAACCGAGCAGTGTTCTGAGACACCTGGCATGTGACCGCGATAAGGTTCTGTGCGCATCACGTGGGGGGGGTTGTTGGGTGGGTCTTCCTCTAACGGCACTGAAAGAGTGAAAGGAGTGCTGCACTCAGGTCTAAATAACCTTCAGATATCATCAGCATAACTGCCAGCGCTGACATGACTGAAAGCTTTGGCAGGGGTCTCCTCTCATGCGTTTCCCCCCGGCATCGCGAATGCAGAATGCAGAGTCGCGGGGCCTTTATTTCATAAAGCCGACTTTATCAGATCAGCAGAGTGCACCTACGTGCCTGCTTTAAATCAGACCTGAGGATGTGGCAACGCAGCTGCTGATGTCTGGAATTGTGCATCAGGGCGGGACTTAAACAGTAAATAGTGGAAAAATTGCTCTCTGTCTGTGTCTGTGTGTGTGTGTGTGTGTGTGTGTGTGTGTGTGTGTGTGTGTGTGTGTGCGTGTTAGTTGTAGAGGTATGCGTTCTGCATTCTATTGAGCCATGCACTACATTGAAGCAAAAAAGCATTACATGGATTACATGCAGGGAGAGTGTGAGAATTCTGTATAATTATTCAGCATATGGTTACGCAACATGCTTCTCCAGAACTGACAGCCCCTTCACCTTTTTTGCATTCAAGGGAGGGGCTGCATTCGATGTCCCACTGGCCTTGTTATGCGTGGGGAGGAACATATTGGAGTAGGGGAGGGGGTGACATGGATTCGTGTTTTAACAAATGAATTAATTAATACAGCAGACAGCATCACCCAGAGTGAATGTAATGTAATGTTAACTCATCACTCAATGCTAAATTTGAGTGTCCCTTGTTTTTATTGTTTTTTTGGGGGGTCTTTATCCTTTGTGTCCCTCCTCCACTCTGGGCACCCTTCAGAGTAGCATGATTCTGCACCTCTGCATCTGAGTCTGAAAGGGCTCTGAATCTTCAAGTGCCACCTCTGGCTTTCAAGTGAGGAAAGGGAATCTGGCTTATTTAATCAGAGAGCCCCCCTATTCTGCCAGCACAAAGGGAGAGATATTGGGTCCATTCCACTATGGATCAGTCGGTGGAATACATTGCCCACTGGACCGTGCTCCCCCTTCCTCTCTTCATGAGCTCTTCCCAATTTCTTTAGAGAGCTTTCTGAAAAGAGTGAATGAGATTTCTGTGCTATCATGAGGATATGGTAATGAAATTCCAAAGAGAGCTGTCTTTCATCGTATTGTGTGCTTTATATGGGCAGTCACATTGGTCTATAGTCTTAGAGAAAGATCACAGAGCAGACTGTGGTTATTTTTCATGGTTGTCACTGTACATCTGGAAAGATTCCCCTATGAAAAAATTATGTATATTAAATATATATTATGACTATACTATAGTCATATATATTTTGTAGACTATACAGAATGTCTTGTTTATTATACACAGTATAATATGCATAGTATTTCATATATAAAAGTGTCAGTAACGGATATCATTTTCAGATATCCAGTATGTTTTCAAATGCACTGTATTAAAATCAGTTCCTTATGTGTGAAATTTTATGCTCAGTATATTACTTTTCATTTCACTTTTCCTTTTCAGTTCTGTCCACATCTGCATACTGTGTGGTATAATTCACATTTGGGAAATGCAGTCAACTATACTTCCATTGGAGTTCCATAGCCATTGTGAGTTCTAAATTCAACGTCTGTGTTCTACTGTGGGAGTTCCATAGTTCTAAATTCAACCTCTGAATTCTAGTGTTGGAGTTCCATAGTTCAGAGCTCCTTTTTATCTGTGGGGTGAACCTGCAGTTCCTACATCGTACTCGCTGGAGAGAAACGCATGCCACCTGTTGTGTGACACAGAGCAACGCTGACCTGCTGTGTCTTGTCAGTTCTTGTCTTTGGGACATGGCCGCCACTGACTGCCCCCCACCCAACTGCTTTGTCTAGTGCAGGAGTCCCAAGCCAGTTCTCCTGGCTGCCCACAGACGACCGTGGGGCAACCTTGCCGTCTCTGCCCTGGCACCATGCCCATACCCGCAGTATGAGGTGCTGGAACACATCGTCAAGGTCACGTACCCTGGACCTTCGCCCTCCACCTTGGCACCATGCCGATTCTAAAGGGAGGAAGTGGGTCATGATGTGTCCTGCTGGCTTTCCAGGATATTCTTGCTGGGTACATATATATATATATATATATATATATATATATATATATATATATATATATATATATATATATATATAATTTATATTGATCATTTTTTGTTTGATGTTGATGTCATTGAGAAGAGACTGCCTCCTGCATTAAGAAAAAACAGCCAAAGCTTTAACATTGAATATAATTCTATTTATTTTTCCTCATTGCCTGTTAAATTGAAGGCACCACCTAGCTGAATGGAGCCAGTAATGAGAAATCCCTGGGATCTCATTATGCCGTGAATCCGGGAAAAATAATTAGAGCCCAGAGTACGATGAAACGAGACTTTGTCCGATCCCGCAGCATTTAAGAGCAACCTTGTAGTCATTATTTAACCATTAGATTCAGACAGAGGCAAATGTATGCCGCTCCTCCACAGAAAGCGGGAGAAGAGAACAGAGATGGAGGGAAATGGTGGAGTAGCTTCCTGCTCATAGGCGATGTATGTCACATAGGCTCCATGTCACAGGCTGTTTCCATGGAGGTTGGCTGAAGAGAGCACGAGATCCCAACCTGGACCGAATGTCACTATTAACATATATGACTGGCTGTAAATCTGTGCAGATAAATGTCCACTTCAACCACAGAATCGGGAAGGCTGTGCTGGAGGCATTAAATAATCGTGCTGCCCCATAAAAATGATTTAACATCACGTTGCTGTTTGCATTGATAACTGCATGTTACCCTGCCTGCCTGTTTATCTGTTGGGGCAAGCCTCTATTTCATGTTCCTGATTTCTGCGTGAACTGATGCCCACAGCTGCAATGAATATGACTATTTCACCCAAATTCAGAAAAGCCGTTGCCTGTTGCCTAGATACCACAGAACTAATATGATCCTTCTTGAAAGGAAGAAACGTATCAAGGTATGCCACCAGGGCAAATTTCTGGTATTTTTGGAAGAAAGCATCAGGGTTTATGGCGTGCCTGCATTTCAACCAATTAAATCGGTAGAATAAGAAAAAAAATTTAACGTTGAATTAATACGGGAGAAGTTGGGAAGAAGTCTAGTCTTCAGGATCTGTCAGATTAATTTCATCTCTCTGCTGCAGCTTCGTACAGCAGACCCAAAACATCACAGAAATGGGGGGGAATATTTCAGCATATGCCTGGCCCATTCGTTCTTGTGGAAACACTGTGATCTGATTTGCACGTTTCATATTTATCTCCTTCTCTGGGTAATGAGAGAATTTCTTTTCTTTGCCTGAGGTCATTTTTCAACCATCCATTATGTTAACCAAATGGATGCCTGGTGGAGAGGATGGAGAGGTTCCTTCCTGGCCAGTTAAAAGGATTCTCTCTGAGAGATACAGGCCTCAGCATGAGCAGTGACGTGGCTCCTCTGACCTACTTAACACAGAGCGAACCTTTGGCCCTCTCACAAACTCTTCTGAACACTGTCTTTAGTTGCGGTCAGTGTCATTTGCCAAAATATGAATGTCTAGAGCTCTATCCAGAAGTACTCTTTGCCAAACTCATTCCTGCTGTCTGTCGAAAACATTTAGGATAGTGTGAGTTTTGATGGATATCTATATTTTATTATCAGGTACACTATAGTTATTTCAGTGTATTGCCATGGGACATAGTTGTGGTTTTTTCAAAAATAGCTCTGTTTTCAGGTTGAGAAGCTGTTCTCCACTCTAAAAGGTTGAAAAAAGCTTGAAATTGGATCAAAGACAATTCTACACTACTCTTTGTAATGAGAGTCGAACACATAAGAGGAGTGCCGACCATCACTGATACATTAAATTGTCTGAAATTTGCTTGTGGTCATAAGATAAAACATGTTATTGATTTTTTTCCTGTTTACTTTTAATTTTCTGACTCAGCCATGCCTTTAAATAATGAAAATAAGCCTGGCATGTAATTTAAACATTTTTATTCTTACAAAGATTGGACACACAAAAAGTGAAACTGCTGTGAAATTAAATCTCTTTAAGTCTTTATAAATGTACTGTGCTAGTAATTTACCATCAAGGCATCGCATGGCAAAACTGTGGTGTGCGCTGGACACCGAGTTGCATGGTGTCTGCATTTTAGGAGTTCTCACATAGCACATATGTGGTTTATGTGTGAGAGTGAATCTGTATACTTTGATTATGGAAAGCTGTGTCTGCTTTAATGACACCTTCCCCCTGTCACATTATGATTGTATTTCATTGCTGTCTTTCACAGTGGTTGGAGCCCAGTACACAGTGGACAGGCTGTGAGCTGTGAGCTTTGGTATGTGTTTCAGCGATTGCGATCGTCAGTTTGAGTGGCCCTGGATGTAAGTGCTTTGGATTCTGGACTGCAAAGTTCATGTGTAAATAAACGAAATGGCTATAAAGGATTGTTTTCAGAAATCACAGCATACTAATACAGTTTACTAATGTACCCGTCTATCTTGCCTCAGATGAGATGACCCATGACAAAATATTGCATACACAGTACTAAAATATCTTATCATATCTTCTTTTCTCCAGAGCCCATGATCCCAACAGGCTTAATCAAAGTCTGCCCATAACATTTAAAATATCCTGTCCACAGTCAGACAGTCAGTCAGACAGTCAGTCAGTCAGTCAGTCAATACATATTGGGCTGATCACATAAGCACCGCTCCACCTAGTGGTCACTCTCTGCACCCTGCATGAATAATATTCAGTCATCATTTGACCCTGTACTCAGTTTTGTTTTTGCTTTGCAGTGTGAAATGTGCACCCTTTTAGTTTACTTTGACCGATGCTGCTCAGAGCCTCAACATGAACCACAGGTTGTCCTCTAATTAGAGCCTGAGTCCATGGCTGTCAGAGCAGGTGACCTAAGGAAAATGGACCTCACCCCCTATGGCAGGCCATGGGGGGCAAACCCTCTGTGCTGTACAAATGGCCTCTTTCCTTTAACCCGAATCATGGAGATCAATCTCAAATCACAGAGGTGGGGGGAGGGGAGACTGTAGTTACAGCAAATGTCCCCAGGAGCAGTGCGTGAGTTTTCACATCAGTCACACTCCAGAAGGTAACACACCACACACGCATACACACACACACACACACACACACACACACACACACACACACACATACACACACGCCTCCCTCAGGTTGTATGCCCACTCCCTCTGCAAGCTTTCAGAAGTGGCGTTTAATGGGCCAGGCAATGACAGCACTGGCAAACACAGAGACATTCTGGCCCTTTTAAGAGGTGACAGAGCCTCTGGATGTCTGTTATCGGCATCAGAGCTTCCCTCCTTTTCAGACAGACCTAACAACAGGGTGCGTGGGATTGCATCTCAGAAAGCCTGCCGCAGGACAACAAGTAAAAGGGAGTCTGTTGCCCTGGTGTAGCTAACATTATACCGCTACATTCTTAGTGAAAAGATGACCTGGCCATTAAAAGAAAAGGAGAAGATGTTATTTACCCTCAATGTTAATATGTCAGAGGTTTATGGAGCAGACCAAATTTAATGAGGTCAGATTAGACTGACCAGCTCCATAGGTAACTGCACTCTGTGGCCATGTTTTCAATGTTCATTTTCAGTGATTCTTGGGAAACAAAGGTATGGGCATTCTGCCAGTGAGATCAACAATGGGAGACAGTACGCGTACCCTTTGAGTCTCTGAATCATATTGTGTCTGCGTGTGGACGTTGGGGTATCTCACTGTTACAAAGTGGCCCGACCTGTGCCAGCTGGAGACATCGGCACCCTCACTCTCTCTCTCTCTCTCTCTCTCTCTCTCTCTCTCTCTCTCTCTCTCTCTCTTCTCACTCTCAGCCGCAGCCATGGAAGAGGAACAATACTGTGCCTTTCTGCAGCTCCGGTGGCTGGTGGCCGGCTTCGTTCTGAAGCAGTGCCAGGGAACATGGAGAAGGTAAAGACCGCAGCTGTGCTCGAGCTGTCTCTTAGAGAAGGACACACGCCAGACCCCAGGCCTCACTGTCATTTCCACCACATGCATGTTGCAGATTGCTCACAGGTTGAGCACAGTCTGCTGGCATGGATACTCTACTTAATAAACTGATATGCAGGTCAGTGTGCTTCACACTGAGGGTAATGTCAAAGCTGAACCTATAGGAAAGGTGTTCTCCTTTTCCCTCGTTATGAATGTTCTGAAGCGAAACAATGAAAAAAAGAACATCTAAAGCTGGCTTATGTGTGTGCAGACAGTGCCGGAACCTGTTAGACACAGAATTACAGAGGAGAGAACACACAGCTGGCATTCTCTAGTTCAGCAATCAGCATTGTGTTGTTGATAATGAGCAGTCCATTACTGGCATTTTAGGAAGTCAAGGGAATGTTCTGGAATGGTCAGAGCGTGCGGATGAGTTGTCTGTATGTCTTATGTTCTTTTTTCACATTCTTTTTTCTCAGCCTTGTTGCTGTTGTGAAGGGAACCTGGTGTGTCTTGCCACCTTGTAAGTTGCACTGAATAAAAGAAGGCATCAAGCAGGTAACTACCGCACACTTGCAGGGCTGCAGAAATAGTGAGACACCTGTTTGCCCCGAGGAGGTGAGAGCAGGAATCTCGGAAAAAAGTAGCAGAAATAACTAAAGGTGCAATGTCTGTGAAGCCATCACCCTTGTATAGCTGAGGATTGGTATCCATGGAAACTCGTCAGCTCTTGGTCCAGGTCTGTACCGTAGCACACAGCGATCACCTCCATCTGAAGCATCCAGAATGGTACTTTGGCTCCTTGCATCACTCCTGCGCCTGACAGCAAAGTAATGACCAGAATGTGTCACACCAATAATTTCTTTATTTTCACTGGTCCTTCCATTGTTGTCTTCAGCATGTCTCCCTGCCTCAGCTTCAGCATCCAGCTTTCTGTCTGAGAGGCTAAAGTCTTCAGTCTTGAGACCTGAGTCTCAAAGGAGGAAGCTGGTGGCTGTGAAGCCTGCATTTGCTGGATCATTTGTTAAGAAGCTTTAATGGGGGGGGGTGAAAAAATGAAATGATGAAATTAACTGCCTTTTTGCCTGCCCCCCCAACCCCCACCCCCTACAAAGTCAACAGGACCATGTGAGCAGTGCAATAATATTGAAGGGCTTGTAGTGAATGTTCCTAAATTATGGAATTATTAAGGCATTGTATTCTGAGCTATGATGATCATAAGGGTCGGTTTCCTGAAGGTCCATCTTTCTCTGACCCTTTGCAACCTCCCCTAAAATATAATATAATATAAACTAATATAGTTATATCTACAAATAAAAACAGAAATTCCACTCTTCAGTGAGGTTTTATTTTTTTTCCCCAAGAAGCATTATATTGCAATATTTACCACTCAGAATCAAGTCTTCAGACTTGGTTTTTATGTATTTATGGGATTTTGTATTTGTATTTTTTTTTCATTGTGAAATGTGTACACAGTTGTGTCTGGAAAAGCTGATATGGTTTCCTTTGAAGAGCGCGGTAAACAAACAGCATGTCTCAGAGGGGAATCACCATGACCCTGACAGCTGCTTCTGTCTCCCCTGTGCGTCTTCAAGGAGCCAACAAACAATCCCTGCATTTACATGCATTGTGATGACTTGCCTCGCTCAATTCCTGCATGTGCACACGTGTGTCTGTGTGTGCGTGTGTGTGTGTGTGTGTGTGTGTGTGTGTGTGTGTGTGTGTGTGTGTGTGTGTGTGTGTGTGTGTGTGTGTGTGTGTGTGTGTGTGTGTGCAACTTATCTGAGACCACTTCACTGGCAAACAGTAGATTTGCCCCCTACTGCTTCATGGACACTGTCCCATTCCAGCTTAGAAAACATTCTACAGCCCCAAAATATCAATTAAGATAACAAACACATAAATAATTTTATGTAATTTTGTCTCTAACTCTGTTTTCTAAATCAGATTTGTGCATGAGTGTGGCTCGTTTGTTTTAAATGGTGACTCTAAATGGGATCACAAAGCCTTCATTGGAAATCAATGCATAAGACATCTTATCTTCTTCATGATTTTCCCAATTTAGCTTCAAATCCTCTGTCACACTCTTCATTCTTAAGCGTTTTATTCTGGGCATTTGTATATTCATAGTTTGTTGTTTTTAAAAAGGGATTGTTTTTCAAAGCCATGCGTCCTGATGGAAACATAATGAAGAATGTTTATTATTTCTTTGAATAAATCCCACATTTTATTAGAGTGTTTTATGATGTGAGGAAGTGGAACGAAAAGGAATAAGAGAGAGGGGGAGGAAGGAGAGCTAATGAAGATAAACTAACCAACAAACAAAAATAGCCCAGCGCGCTCTCAAAGACCGCGTTGCTGTGACAACGGCATGCGGGCTTCGGCAGAGAGGGCCCGTTGTGCGGCGAACGAGTGAGTGACTTTAATCTGACAGACTGTTGGCCTGGAACAGTCTGGAAAATGCGTTGATCAGATCCCGGAGTCCGACGCCCGGGACGGTACGCGTTCGACATAAATCTGCCCATCATTAGGATGCGGTATACTTTAAGTCTTTTGAAAGCCCCCTCCACAACGTGCCTCCGCCCCCCTTTGAAATGTCTGAGTGATTTTCACAACTACACAGTAATTGCCTGCAATGTCCCAGCCAGTCCGCCTTGATCGGGGTAATTGATTGGCTTTCAGGCTTTGGTAGGGAAACTGAGCAGCGCGGGGAGTGTTTAGTGCTGCCAATGTGTGTGGTTCTCAGGCTCTGGGAGATTGATGTGAAATATTACCGGTCAACTGTTGCATAGTAAACAGTGAAAGCAACAGCACCAGAAAGGGGAACAGAATGAAGTAAAAGTAAAAAGTCTGGCGACCTTGAGGGAGAATGTAGCGTCTGGAACCAGGCGACCTTCGCCTCACTGCGCGTTCTTCCATTGGAGGCATTATTTATTCAGCGGGAGAAATTAGCGTAAATCCACTGTGAGATATCGCAGCTCGTTTAGGGACGGAGCAGAGGGTGGGGCAGAGACAATGAGCTGGCGGAGCAGAGGGGGTCATAAACTCGGGGGGCCAAATGCAAGGTCACCGCTAAGAAATCTGGGGGTGTGGGTGACAGTGCCAATGATCAGCGATGCCACACCTCACCCACCACATCTCCTGCCTTTTCTGTGATAATACAGCCACACACATGACCTGCTGTTACTGTTTTGGCAGTGCAGGTGGCAGTGTAGCATAGTGGTAGGGTGCAGGGTTTATAACCAAAAGGTTGCAGGGTTTTATTCCTTGCTGGGGCACTGTTGCTGTACCCTTGGGCATGGTACGTAACCCACAATTGCCTCAGTAAACATCCAGCTGTTTAAATGGATAACATGTAAAAATTATAAAATGTGTAAGTCACTCTGGATAAGAGCACTTGCTAAATGTCAGTAATGTAATGTTTTTGTCATGAACTTTTAGGGGAAAGGTCACTATTTTGTCTTTTAGTGATAGTTCTGTATTTTTACTGCTTTATAATTATAAAGCCTTTATGAAGAGGATTTTATTAGTTGCTCTTACCATACAGATGTGCAGACTTGTGTGCGTGCATGCTTGCAAATTCATTTTTATGTTGGGTGCTGAATATTATGACTCATAATCCCTGTGTAATGTCCTTGAAGAACAAATACAAAACCTGTGTTCATTTTGTCAGCACAGAAAAAGAAAACAGTTTTTGTAAACAATGAATGAATACATACATTAATTCAAGACTGGTTATGGCAACAAAGCCTCGGGCTAATTTTAAAGGTTACATTTTATTTTTCCCTCAACGCTAACGACCCGCTGGCTGCCAAAGCAAAGCACTGAGGTAAGAGTGCTTTAAAAGCGTTTTAGGAAATTGGCTTTTTTAATTAGGCCTGTGTGCAGTGCCCGTAATTCAGGCTGTCCAGTCACTATATATGCGATTCAGAAAGTGGCTTTACAGCCACAAGGTTGCCAGCATTAATGAAGCAATAATTTAGACAATGCCATATGCAATCACGAATGTTAATCAAGGGCTGCAAAACTGTAGCTTTGTAAGGAAAAAAAATTCAAATACCATACAGCTGGCGTTTCAGTATGTTTTGAGCGCATGCTCTACCTTCTGAGCAAACATGTTCAACCCATTTATTAATAACAGCATGATATTTCAGTTTAGAACCTCTAAAATATTCAGCTAATGAAATACTAATAAGGAAGTACGCATACAGGAGAAACACGCAGATGAACATGGTTACTAGAATTTTGTTTTGTGTTCACTTTAGAACAAGAAAAGTTAGTTTTCTTCCATTTGTAATTATATTGATTAAAAATGATATATGAAGCTATACTGTGTTCACCATATTATTTTTCTTCTCAGTATCCACCATGGCCCCTTCCATTGCCCACAAATAGGCTCTGTCTAAAGATTACATGATATTATTTTCATTTATCAGATGCTCTTATCCACACCAACTTACAAATTGCCTCAAACACAGTATCATGAAAAGCTGCACAAACAGGACGCCGTAAGCTTAAGTCTCAAACATAGCGCTGAGATTGCAAGTGCATCCCTACATTAACATGTACGTGCAATGCAATATACATGGCATAATGTCTGTACCAAATGCAATGCTAGCACATAGCCTGAAGTAAATCTACATAAATAATTACACATAAGAGGACTGAAAGATCATGCTTGGGCAGGAGGGTTGAGGTGGGTGCAGGGCTCGTAACCAAAAGGTTGCTGGTTTGATTCCCCTCGGGGACACTGCTGCTCTACCCTTGGCCACGGTACTTAGGAACCTAGGATTGCCTCAGTATAATATCCAGTTGTGTAAATGGATAGCATGTAAAAATTGTAACCTGTGTAAGTCACTCTGGATAAGAGTGTCTGGTAAATGACAATAATGTATTGTAATGTAATGTGTTCAGCCTGTGACAGAAGATGACCAGCTTTTCTGACCACAACAGGACACTCACTTCACATTGGCCTGAGAAAGACAGAGGACAGAGATATACAGATAGATCGACAACACCGCCAGAAAGATGGATTAAATGTCACAGCCTCTCTCGTTAACTATTTGAATTAGAATTCGTAGTGTGTAATATCTCATTATGCATTCTCTCTCACACTCTTCTCCCTGATTCAGGGTGTTGGTTCACAAACAGGAAATCTAATCAGCTGTTAGTTATTCTAATCAATGCACAGTTTCAGCTCCATTAATGAAGTAGACCATTTTATACCTCCTCTCAAGCAATCCCTCAGTCATTATAATGGTCTACTTCCCTTTTCTGTCCATTAACCCCTGCTCATTTCTCATATAGTGATGACATGCCAGTTACTCTATCTCTGTCACATGACACAAGTAGGCAGATTTAGTATATTAGTAATTGAAGTATAGGAAATGGGTGGAAAACTAATGTTACTGGGAAAGTGTATCAAATGAAAAGAAATGTTAAAACTTCCAAAATGGCAATACCTTGCTTCATGGAAAAGGAGCTTAGAATATTTGCTGTCTTGGACCAGTGTGGGACAGCAGTGTGGCCTAATGGTAAGGACTAGTGCCAAAAAGCAAAAGGTCGCTTGTTCGATTCCCTGCTAGGGTGCTGCTGTTGTACCCTTGGGCAAGGTGCCTCAGTAAATATCCAGCTGTATAAATAGATGAAACTGTATCCCACTTTATGTCAGTCACTCTGGACAAGAGCATCTGCTAAATGACAATAATGTAATTTAATGGACCACAAAATAAAGACCATAGTAAAATGAAAAATCTGAAGAAAAAATAAAGAATGGTAAAACCATTCTATTGAGTAGTGTCTGAAGGAAATTTACAAAAAAGTGCAATTTATTATCACCATTTTAATCACAACAGATTAGCCTCACACCTTTATTTTGGGTGTTAATCAGCATAAACAAGTCACTTTCCCACCTGGAAATGAAACTGTGTTACTGTTACTTGGCCCAAAATGTGCAGCAAATCAAACATTTACACTGTTCCACATTGTCTCACAGATCTTGTAATAGGGTCTTCCATAAGGAGGTAGATGAAATGGCTTCTCACTGGAACAGTGGCTGTGTGGGTCATTTCTCCCCTGGGTCCACAGGTTGATGAGAGAAATTAGGTTATGTGGGCATTATGGGTGATGTCATCGCTGTAATGAGGTAGGGTAGTGGATGAGGATCTGTTCAGTCCTTTGATGAGGTAATGGCATGATTATTAGGAGGTTACCTCAGAGGGGAACACATGGAGGAAATTACTCTGGGTCATTTTGATACCCAAAAAAAAAAAAAAAAATTTGATTGTTCAGCACTTAGTGTGAAGATGTTATGCATGGATAAGATTTGAAATTTTTTATAGCAGTTAGTGTGAAAATATCCCTACTGCCTTTTTCAGTGATTTCTTGTTAATATCTTGAAATGTCATAGGATTATTCAGAGAAGCAGTGGACTCAATGTTTCATGTAAAGGTTTGAGGTAGCTGTTGTCCCTGTTAGTCATAAAACGGTTGATGTTCACCTGTCTTCTGGATCAGTATTTACATGTGATTGCCTTTGGCTGTACTTTAATTAAATGTGCGTATTTGTAGTTTGGGCTGTAAACAAGTGAACTAATGACTTGTAGCACACACATGGGCTCTGTAATTCACTCTAGCTTGTGCAGTTTGGTTTAGTGTCAGGGGCACTGTGGAGCACAACACAAAAGGAGTTTGCTGTTGGGCATTTGTATTTTTATAATCTATTAGACATATTTTTAGTCAAGGCTTGCCTTTTAATGAAGCCCTTTATTTATTTATTTTTTTGACTTTTGCTTTTATGCAAACAAATCAATACCGTGTGATCTATGTGTGTTATTATTTTTCCCCTCTCTTTGGTGAGTGGAAAGGATTCTGTTAATTCTGCAAATGCTGCAGGCTCTTGCCTGCATAAACTGATGGAGTCCAGTGGTACATCTCCAGGTTGCTGCACATTGCAGATGTAACGCTTTATGCATGTAAATAAAACTCTTTGAATTGTTGTTCATATACATTTCTCTGTTGGAATCTACTGGATTGACCGGGGCTGGTAAATAACATCTGTCTGTCTAACATTTTAAAACCTTTTTTTATACACAGAGCGATGACCAGCTTTGTCAGCATCAGATATAAATAATGTATGTGTTGACTATGAAAGAATTCTGAAGCATTCCAAATCAGCACCCAGCCAATAAGCAGACTCTTGGCTCTGCACTATATGCCTGCTTACAGATCAGAGATTGATTTGCAGAGGGAGACAGGGAGAGAATCAGTGGTGTTGATAGCATCCTGGATATGGCGTATGCTTTGAATTGCAAATAACGTTAGGTAACTCTCTCAGGTTGAGACGACCACATAAATATCTCTGATCCAGAGGACCACTGCCAAATTTCAGCCTGATTCATGAGCACCATTCCTGCTGGTAGCTTGTTATGTATCAGTTATGTACCGTATGTTCCGCCAAGATCACTACACTCTGCAAACATGGGGCAACTGACTGTCCCATCCCGACGGGGTTGCTCCTCTCAGACACGACCCCTACCTGTACTGGTCCCTCAGTGGTGGAATGAACTCCCCCCGGGGGTCAGGACAGCGGAATCACTGGCTGTCTTCCAACACAGACTGAAGACCCACCTCTTTAGACTGCATCTCGGTTCCACCTCAGTCCCCACCCCCTAACACCTGCTACTTGTATTACTTGCTGTTTATTGTATGTGTAGTGTCATGATGTGTTTTTGATTCTGTGATCTAGTGACTGGTGTATAGTAATACACCTGGCTTCCCTTGTCTAATCAGGTTGCACAAGTTAATTTGTGGCAGGGCTTGAACAGTGTTATGCTCACACTCACTGGTCTGGGGGTGTTGTTAGCCTGGTCTGACACTGCTGCTTGTTTAAATTGAATGGATACACTTCTGTTCTTTTGTGCTGGAGGTTGCTCTGGATAAGAGCATCTGCTAAACGATTGTAATGTAATGTAATGTAATGTAATGTATCAGAAACTGGCCTGTAAACACATAGTCTAATGGCAGTGAGTGTCAGTAAATGTAGTGGTTCTCAGCCCTCAGACCAATAAGCATGATATAGCATGTCCCATGTGACACATTAGTGACAGTATGACAGATGCTGTCAATCAGACGAGCCTGCCTTCCTGTGTTGCAGGGCATGCTGGTCTGATATGTGCTTTAACTGCACATTAGCGTTTTTATGACTCCTCAACAAAGATAGAAAAATATACATTTAGTGACCTCTGAATATGAAAGTCAGTTGGATGGCCTGTATGTCGCTGGGTGTTTTGACGGAATCTCAATATTGGCTACACTGCAAATGAATGACCTTGGATGCAATAGTCGGTTATGTCGCATCATATCAAGGTTAAGGAATTGTTTCTTGGGTGAGCAGTCAGAAGTGTGACATATTCTCATCTGCCCAAGATACAATTTAGAGTTGTGTATACATATGCAATACTACCTATCAGTCCCAATACACACCTGGGTAATTTCTGCATGTATCCTTCAGTACCACCTTGTAGTTTTAGTTCTTCTCTTTTTGTTATGGGAAGGTAGCTGATAAGAGAGTGAATTAAATTTCCACTCTCTTTATGGGCAGCAACAGATGGCGGTTGTAGTGTATGTGTATGCGTGCACGTGATGTAGTGTGGGTGCGTGTGAGTCTGTGTTCATTGATACTTTGCTGGATTTAATTAAGAAGTCCATTAGTTCACACAGATGATAAAAGCGACTAAGCCATGGAGATTCAATTATGTGGGACAGTGAGGGAGAAAGTATTTTTTCATTTTTTTAATGCTTTCTCGTAGATTGGGGGGTGGAGGTCAGGATGTATCCAACTTCAGAAGCCAGGATATGACTACTGGATAGCTGGGTGATCTGGGACTCGGACAAAGAGTGTTGACACCTGATTTTGGATCCCATTCGTAACCATTCCCAAAACAAGACTCACCATTCGACCATCATACGGACTGATGTAGACTGTGCATTCACACGCACATGCACATGCACACATGCACAGCCACATATACTCACACATGCACACACACATATACTCACATGTGTGCACACACGCACACAACTGAAATTAGTCCTGACCCTTTCAGCTCTTCTGACTCTCTCAGGTTCATTAAAATGTAGCCACAAGGCTCCCTATGTCCTTATGCTAAAGCTATGGGTTATGAGGCAGGGTCAACAGCAGATCCTGTAACTGGTTTGCTCCTGTGATACAGAACATCAAGATCAAATCACTGATAAAACACAAGGACACCTGGATCACAGGTATGTGACCTCCAACCAGTTCAACCACACACCTTGCTTAGGACCACCAGAGCAGCAAATTACCCTTGGCAATTAAAATCTTCTCAAAATTAACTCATTTAGGGACCATGTCTCAATAATACAGCGTGTGGCAGAACATTGGCTTTATGTGATTTGAAACATTTGGTGCATTTGCATATTGTCTTTTAAGAAGCCGTTGGGTCACAGAAGCAGATTGTAAAAAATGGAAAATTCCACCAAAGTGTGCACATTACTTTTCATGATGTTGATTTGCACAGCCTGAAATCATGCCAACGGTAATGATAAAAAAGCAGCTGTATGCGATGATAAGGCGGAGGAAGACATTAATTGGGAGGATTATGAGTAAATGCCCTGAATGAGACCCCCCGTGTGCTCAGGGAGATCGTCCGGAATGAATTACACCGGAAATTAATTAGCCAAAGGAAAGCCATGTTCTGTTTGCTCGTTTGCGAATTGACTTAAGAAACTGTCACACGCGTGCACACCACAAATGAATGTGAGGGATATGCTGACCGGGCATTGGAGAGAAAATTATCAAGAGCCATGATGGCAGATTTACCAAAATGCATTCAGGGCCGCACGCTCATCAGTAGTGCTCAACCTCAGAGTAATTACACATTCTCAAGCTGAGCGTTGCTGTCTTTCCATATATATTCACATTAAAAGCTTAAATATTAAAGATTTATTTAATCTAAAAATTAACACTCTGTTACGGTGATGACAAAGGAGCACTGAACAGGACATGTCCAATGGCTACTATTACTTACTTGATTTTATTGCTCTCTAGTGGTGAAAAGTCATTACTGCTCTTCACTGCTGAGGGAGCTACTCTCACAATGTGACCACTCGCTAATGTAACCACTTCAGGTACTGAGATACTGCCTTTTCAATCTTTATCTCCCCTCTGGGATGCTTCTCTTGGAAGGAACCTCTAAAGTACTGCCATAGCTGAGATGATGTCACATGTGTTTTTTTTTTTATGATTCCAGAGACGTTGGACATCCTTGGGGGAGATGATTGGTGGCTTTTTGTTTTAGGCATAAAAAAAACAGAAATGGGGCCAGTGGTAGGGTCTTTGAATCCCAATGACAGATGAGCTTTGGATCCGTGGCATCAATCATAGGATGGAAAAGTCCATAAGAATCGGAATGATATGCAGGGGAGCACCTGGGCTCAGATGCAGAGCTCAGCTGATCCGTCTGGAAGCTCAAGGTCCCGGCGGTTTCTCTCATCTCCAGTCCCTGGGTGCCGGAGGAGACCATTTGTCTCCTGTCCCGCTCCTGGCCTCAGAGAGCTCTCACACATGTTCAGTTTCTGCTCTGTCTCACCAGCCTTATTCAGTCCCACTGATATTCCTAGAATATGACCATTAAATAACTGTTTGTTCGGCTGCAGTTGAGCAGGCTGGTTTTAATGGCTGCTTGTAGGTACCAGATGTCACAATGTGAATATGCTACGTTGTGCATTTTCATCTGTCTATAAAAAAACACAAGGTTCAACCTCAGATTTATATGCAGCGCACACTGTCATTAACTTTGAATGGAAAAGCTTTTACTTTACTTTAAAAGCTGTTACTTTTTCCATGGCGTTATGATTTCTGCTGTCATTGGAATTATCAGAGAGAAAAAAAAAGAAATGCTAAAAATGTAACTTGCATTCATAATTCTGAAGGACAAATTTTATTGCTCTTAAATTTAAATAGAGGCATTAGCGTGCCTCATGGAAGCACTTCTAAGGTTATGGATTAAAAAGAGCTGGCACTTTGCATGCTGAATGTTTTCCTCCACACTGCATAGTGTTAAAAGCCCATTTATCAACATCTTCTTCTTTCGTGAAGCGTCAGACATGTGGTCATATGTCTGTCACTTTAAGATGCTTCCAGACACCATGCAGCTGTTTAAGGCCTTATTTTATTCACACTCCTCCTACCTTCAGTTCCTCCTCCCAACTAGACATGTGACCACCAACCAACAGGAGATACTGTCCTACCATTTTCACACTTAAAGAAAAAAAAACGCAACATCCTGTTTAATTACCCCTGCTCAAATGGTTCCATCGTTAATTCTGCACGGGTTCATAAGTAGCTCTCTTGACAGACGGAGATTTCATGTTCCAGGGCTTGGTCATATCGATCTCTATGCTCCAGTAATAACTGGGATATCAGTCATGGCATGCGTGGCTGATTCATCTCCTTTTTCAGAATCTCTTCCACAGAGCATACCATATAATAATACTTTTCTCTGCTATCTCTGGCTTTTGTCTGTTATCACTGGCTTCACAAATTTGCTTTACATCCAAATGTTGTTTCCCCTTATGTTATCACAATGTGTAGTTCATATGTACACCTATACAGCACATCATCACAACACATGCATAAATTATCACAGTTTATAGCTCTTTACTTCTACTTTTGGCATCTTTAACACTTTAATGGAATATGAGGCAGTGTTGCTGTGTTGATGTCACTGGGTGAAGAAATTGATCATGAAGAAACCGTCTGTACATATTGGATACAGACTGAGAGGCCTTCCACACCTGCTGTTATGTTGAATGCAAGGCCTTGAGTAGCATATGGATTGGAGGAAAGGGCCTGAGAGAGTAGAGTACCAGAGAGGAGTGATGGATCCCCTCTTCTCTCCAACTCACTCCTACGCCACCTGTTCTTTGTGCTCTGGAAGATCGATTTTCAGTCCCGTGAAGACCCTTCCCCACCTGGCTCACCTCTGACAGTTTCCAAAAATCACGTGTTCCTCGCAACAGTCGCCTCAGCACCCCCCTCCCCCACCCCTGACACCAGCTCCTTCCCGTCCTCCCTCTCTTGTTCTTCTGGAATGAGCTCTTTATTGATCTGCCTACGTACCAGTCGCTAAACCATCTATCTTGAGAGATGGAGAGAGAGCATGTGTGAGGAAGAGAGCATTTGTGTGTGTGTGAGAGAGCACATGTGAGGGAGAAAGATTGAAAGAGAAAATGTTTGAGAAAGAGAGCGAGAGAAAGTGGGTGTGTGTGTGTGTGTGTGTGTGTGTGTGTGTGTGTGTGTGTGTGTGTGTGCGCGTGCGCATGATCATGAGAGAGAGAATGTGTGTGTGATAGAGAAAGAAAGAGAGAGCACATATGTATGATCAGAGAGAGAGAGGGAGAGAAAGAGTGAGAGATGGCCATGGAGAAGCATGAAGAGCGGGGCCAACGCCAGGATTCACGGGGTTATCGATCACTTGTTCCAAGGCACTGTCTTCCCCCCCGCTCCCTCCTTCAGTTTCAGTCTGCTGCTGCCTGTCCTCGCACAGTGACTCTCATTCAGTGTGCAGATGAAGTGTCTGAATCTGGCCCGGGACCTTAGCCCTACGCCACCTCTCCGGTAAACACTCCCAAGAGGCAATTGGAGAAATCGGGGTGTAATATGCTCGCTGCCTCTCCTCATCTCGGGGTATTACATTTGACGCTGGCGCTTTCTGGATTTCCAATTCCTTCCCGCTAAACCCCTCTGCCCTCTTACCAAGCAGCGAGTGGCCCGGAGTGGCTCTTTGATTTGGCGACTGGAATGTTTCCCCAGCCTCTGGACCTTATATCACATTATGGAGACGCGCACTGGTGAGGCGTCTCGGTAATGAATCCAATTGGTCAGCAAACAACAAAAAAACGGGCCACATAAATCAAACATTTGGCCCAGGTGTCCCGGCTCCACTGACTGGAACAGCCCCGGCTCAATAGCAAACACGCAAGCTTGCAGAGTTTGCACAATTTGTCAATTACCGCACTCTAATGGGGTTGGGGGAGGGTACTGGTGCGTGTGTATGTATGTGTGCATGTGTGTGTGTGTGTGTGTGTATGTATGTGCATTTGTGTGTGCCTGTGTGTATGTGTGTGTTTGCATGTGTGTGTGTGCGCGCGTATGTGTGCGCATCTGTTTGTGTGTGTGTGTGTGTGTGTGTGTGTGTGTGTGTGAGGTGGAAGGGGGGCCAGACTTCATTGGTTCTGTGATATTGCATAGTACGTGTGTTCAGGGTAGGGCGAGAATGACAGGGAAGGACAGAGACATGAATTGCTAAGGCTGAGTGCACAGGGGGCTGGGAGGGTGAACCGATAAGAGATGGACACATGGTGGTTAATCCACACTGAGTCCCCCTGGCTCACACCCTGAGCCGTGAGGGATCCCGGAGAGCAGGGTGTACTCCACAGAGAGCCTGAGCCTGATATGTGTGTGTGTGTGTGTGTGTGTGTGTGTGTGTGTGTGTGTGTGTGTGTGTGTGTGTGTGTGTGTGTGTGTGGTGGAGCAGTCCCTCCGAGACCAGCACACCAGCAGTGTTATGCAGGACCGGCGTAAGGCTCCTGCTTTCACGTGCTGTTTCCCCTGCTGCTGCTGCTGCTTATGCAGATAGATGGAGGATAGATGGAGATCCACCCTGGGTACCCTATATCCAGGCTCTCAGATAGACAGAGATGGGGAGATCCCCTTCATGTCTTTCTCTTGCCTTCACCAGCATGGCTGAGAATGCCAGCTAGCTGAGTGACGGCGCGGAACATGGAACCAGCTGCCAAGTGGGGCTTGACTGGGGCAGTACTGTGATGAGAGATTCAGGAAAAACAGCTTCCTGCAGGAAGTGGTGTTGGTTTGTGCATGGAGTAAACCCCTGTATTTAATTAACATTTGCCCTTAACCTTTACACTTAAGTGTTTGAGTAGTTCAGTAATTACCAAAATGAACGAAAAAAAATTGCAAGTGTATTGGGAAAAAAGTAACACTTGCATGTGTTTGTAAGTGAGGGAAGTGTTAACGAGGTGTCTCTATTCTTGCTGAAATTACCCATGGGCACGGACACTGTGACATCCAAGTCTTGTTTTTATTTTAATTACGTTAGAATTAACAGCATTTACTGGCTAATTCCTTGTACACACTTCACGATTGTGACACTAATTGTGTTCATATTTGACGTGGTGATGGTTATTTTGATGCTGTACTGCAGTTTGCGTGATAATGCCACAGTTTTCTAGGGGTCCCGAGTGGCTCAGTCAGCAAACTGTTTGCTTTGAATGCAGGCTGAGCCTTAGCCTCCAGTTTGAAACCAGCTGTGTCACCTGTCAGCAACAATTGAGACCGCAGAACAGCAGAACAAATTGGCTTCATTTCACCAGGGGTAGCTGTGAGTAGGCTGGTAGGTAGGCTTCTTCATCTCACGACAATTCATTCAGCCTGTGAGTTGCTTGGATGTTGGTACCTATCCTCCAGTGATCCTCCAGTGTTGTGCACTATGTGGCTTATAGTGTGAAAAAGCCAATGTCTTGGTGAGCAGCCTAGAATGCAGTTGCCAATTCCAAAAAACAGAGTTGCATTACAGAATGCTACACGTGGTCCTGAGCAGGTTGTTTTAATATATCAGGTCTGAGTATAATCGTCCAAACAGGTTTCACTAGTCAAGCAGCTAACAGCTAATAAAAATCGCCAAAAAAATGTGATCAGTTTTGGAGCAACCTGATGATGATGATGATAATCATCATCATTGTCATCATCTATACTCTTCACCTGTTGTGTGACAAGGAGAACAATTCCTATGGGTTGCAGTGTGGGACAAAATTTGAAGAGTGGGTGAAGGTGGGGAATCCTTGTCATGGTGAAGCATAAACTAACATCAAAATGTCATAGTTTCTGGACCTACTCACCACTTGTATGTATCTTCTGATCTTTAAGTGTGTCAGGTACCACTTGCACGTGATAGTCAATACTTGTGTAATATGTTTGTAACATAAGATGAAGCCCTTGTCCCCAGCAAACTGGAACACTTAGAGTTTTACATCTGAAACTTTTTCTAAACCATTTATACTGATATATGTGCTGAGTGGAGTTTTTATGCCACTGTACAGGCCTCTCTCATGTAACCCCCCTCTGTCTCCCTCTGCCAGGGCCAGAAAGTTGCCCTCAAATCGTCCTTAGTCTGGGATTGCGGTACCTCGTACCATCACCTCTCACGAGTCACGTCACCCTTGTAATGGTATCGCCCTCTCCGTGTTGTCTCACCCTTCGTGGTATCTCCCGCTGTGTAATTACAGAGACGCGCGCTCGCCGAAGGGATGTGTTGTCGTGAAGCGCCGCTAAGGATGATGGGAACAAACTGCCCCTGCTGCAGATACAAGATAAGGTAAATTGATGCGCAGGAGCAGCGCCTCTCTCTGGAAAGGCAACGATTTATTATTCTTCGTCATTTTTCACTTCTGTCCGGCCGATATCTGCTATCAGACAGCGCTCCGGCCTGGTACTCTGTCATCCTGCTGGTTGTTTGTAGAAACAAAACGGTGTGGTAAATGGGGCTGGACTGACCAGGACAAACTTACATGGAGACAAATTTACATGGAGATGTGTTTCAAAGTTGGACTTGAAAAAGCTTTTGGCAGCAGTACAGAGAAATGGATTTAGCACTGGACCTGAGGGATATGGGTTAAAATCCAGGGCAGGAAGCAGGCATGGTTGCACCATTGAATAAGGAACTTCACCTAAATAGCTCCGCTAAAACTGTGTTCGAAGGGGGCAGAAGTATGTCCCAGGACACAAAACTTCAGATGTTACTATGTTTGCTGAATAAAGATGTCTGCCAGGCTGACAAATAATGTGATACAACAAATGTAATATTCTTATAACGTTCACAGTTCTCATAGTGGTTGCAATATCTGGTGTTAAAAAAGCAGGATATTACTCTGTGCTTTTTTCCACAAGGGAGAGCACAGTAGCTATTCTCAGTTGGGAAACATATTGTAAGATGCCGCTACCATGTCTGTCACTGAGACCAGTGCAGCTGTTATGAATGGTTCTTTAACAGGGCCCCTTGGAAGTCTGGATGTTTAAGAGCCAGGTGACAGGACAGATGATCCAGTGGGGGAATTGATTCAGTTCCCTGTTTCAGGGCAATAAAAGCAGTTTGGCAAAGCTATCCCGGCCCCGAAGAAGTATGTCCCAGGACACAAAACTTCAGATGTTACTATGTTTGCTGAATAAAGAAGAGGCTGACAAATAATGTGATACAACAAATGTAATATTCTTATAACGTTCACAGTTCTCATAGTGGTTGCAATATCTGGTGTTAAAAAAGCAGGATATTACTCTGTGCTTTTTTCCACAAGGAGAGCACAGTAGCTATTCTCAGTTGGGAAACATATTGTAAGATGCCGCTACCATGTCTGTCACTGAGACCGAGTGCAGCTGTTATGAATGGTTAGCTTTAACATAGGGCCCCCTGTGGAAGTCTGGATGTTTACAGAGAGCCAGGTGACAGGACAGATGATCCAGTGGGGGGAATTGATTCAGTTCCCTGTTTCAGGGCAATAAAAGCAGTTTGGCAAAGCTATCCCGGCCCCGAAGAAGTATGTCCCAGGACACAAAACTTCAGATGTTACTATGTTTGCTGAATAAAGATGTCCGCCAGGCTGACAAATAATGTGATACAACAAATGTAATATTCTTATAACGTTCACAGTTCTCATAGTGGTTGCAATATCTGGTGTTAAAAAAGCAGGATATTACTCTGTGCTTTTTTCCACAAGGAGAGCACAGTAGCTATTCTCAGTTGGGAAACATATTGTAAGATGCCGCTACCATGTCTGTCACTGAGACCGAGTGCAGCTGTTATGAATGGTTAGCTTTAACATAGGGCCCCCTGTGGAAGTCTGGATGTTTACAGAGAGCCAGGTGACAGGACAGATGATCCAGTGGGGGGAATTGATTCAGTTCCCTGTTTCAGGGCAATAAAAGCAGTTTGGCAAAGCTATCCCGGCCCAGAAATGAAATCAGGTACAACGGCCCCCGTGTGTGCAAGCTCGTGAAAGCAATTCCCCTTCAGTTAGCCGTGGAAGTACGGAGCAATCATCAGATAACTTAATCTGGGGCATTTATTAGGAGGCACACGCCACTGCTTTTCAGCCAGAGTCAGAGGGCCCGGGCTGCTGGCAGCATACAGAGCAGCGGCAGTGTAATGGATTGTCATAACAATCCAGATAGGTGGTCCAGCAGTTTGTTTCTGTGAGCATCATTTAACTGGGGAGAGTCTCAGGGGAGTCAGAATTCAATTAAGATGTCTCCTGGAGGGTTTGCCCCCCACTTCCCCTGATTCATATACACACACGCACACATGCACACACACACACACACACTCATTCAATCTTACTCATAGATACAAACACTCATGCACTTACTCTCTCACTCAATCATGCACGTACACACTCAGACTCAAACACTCACTGTCACACACACTCACACATTCACTCAGTCATTCGCTGATACTCACATACACACACACACAGACACACTCACTCTCTTACACTGTTACGCATGTATATGCTCACTCACTCCTTTATACTCCTGCAATCATATACACTCACACATTCACTCAGTCATTCACATATACACACACACAGACATGCTCACTCTCTTACACTAATACACACATATACGCTCGCTCACTCACTCACTCATGTTCATGCAGTCATACACACTCACACACTCACTCAATCACTTACACTCACATAAATACACACACGGAGGCACGCTCTTATAGAAACATCCACTCGCTCACTCCCTCACGCACACATACACACTCACACACTTCCTCTCTCGGGCGCACACAGTCCTTCCTCTGTGCATTATCTCGTTGATTACCTTTCCTGCCTTGTTTACAGGGCTCGGCTGAGCCGTGGCAGTGTGTAATGGGGGGTGTAATAAATCTTCAGCTCAGACTGTGAAAGCGGCCGCCCTCCTTTCAATGGGCCGGCGGTGAACTGCGGAGTCAGCACCTCGGATCCATCCCCAGCCACGGTCAGGCTCTTTAGCCCTGCTCACAGAGCCCCCGGCCCCCGGAACCCCCACCCCCCACTGGGAGGGGCTCGAGCCAGAGCACCGAGGGGAAACGATACCATTCCGGCAAATTGCCCTGATTTATTTTCACCGTGGCTTGGAGAATCCCAAGGTCAATGGTTCAATCTACATTCACACCTAACCCTCCGCCCACCCGCTGTGTTCCCCTCCCTGTCCTAGCCAGCCCTCTCCCCCCTGCTGCCTCATGGGAAAAATGGCCTGTCAGTGCTGCTGCCATCTCTGGGGTCAATGCTGCTATCTTCCCTCAGCTCTCTTTGCTGAGATTTGCTTTTGGTTTAAGTGGGAAGTATTTGTCTAAAACCTGGAAGTCTGTTTGGAAGTCAGGGGACCACTGCAGTCTTACTGCTGTTGCAGATGGGGAAATGAAATTTTACAAATAAAGGTTGTTGTTGTTGTTCCATATGTATAGTATGAATCTGTGGTTTGTGGGAAAACTTGGGAGGTTTGGCATTCTGTTGCTACTGCACTTTTCACAGGAAATGAAATATGCGTGCAAAACTTAAATATTGCAAATTCTTCTTTTTTAATTATTATTAATATTAATATTATAGATTGTGTATATGTCACAGTTATTTATCCCGGTCACATCCTTTGTCCATCTTGGTCCCTGTGTGGTAGAATGAGCATCTGATTGCGGTCAGACTGAATTGTTACCTGCATTCTGTCAAACTGAAATCCCACCTCTTCAAACTTTACCTCATTTCCCCAAGTGTGACATAATGTTTTTGGTGGACATTTCACTGGAAAGTAAGGATGCATGCTGAACCTAAATATTGGTATTTATTATTTTTATTATGATTATTATTACTAGTAGTAGTAGTAGTGGTATATAGACCATGTGTATAAATATCCGTAATATCCTGTAATACCCTGTGTTGATTGAATAGGGGGGCATGCTCTCTCACACAGCGCACACACAATGGAGTTCATCTATATCCTTTGTGTTTGGCTGAATAAAACCCACAGGCGTGTGCACATGTGGGCTTCACGTGTTTGAATGACTGTGTGTCCATGCAACGCATGCAACACAGAACGGACCCTGCATGTGGCACACGTGGGCAGGGTCGCCACGGTGACGCTGCGCAGAACGGGCACGTCAAGCTGCTTTATACGAACATCGGCAGAACAGGCAGTTGGAAAAAAGAAAAATCTCCCCATGGCTCAGTCACAGTTGTGGATTAATTATAGCCTTCCAAAAGCTGGAGGGGTTTTTAAAAACACATTGTGAGGGGAAAAATAGGGAAAAAAATTACCGTTCATCGAAATGAGCTTGTGAAATATCCTTATGTTGGGGCGAATTGAAAACAATTTGTTTTTGTGAGTACACAGCATTGAATAAATGTACTATTCATGCAATAGCTGGGGGAGTAGCGTTTTGTCCCCTCAGTAGAGATTACATTTTCATAGCTGATCAGGTTTTTTTTTCATCCTACATACATTCTTGAGAGAGAACAGATAAAACCCGTGCAGCGGGAGTGTAACACAATGGCTTGGCTTGCATGAGAACTCCAGAGTTATTGCACTCCGTTTGACCAGAGGGGCTGGTTTCTGATGTGTGCTGCCGATTGCAAGCTGCTGCCCTTCTCCTCAGCCAGAACAGGACGGGTGTCTGATTTTATACCCCTCATTCACACAGATGCGCTCTGAGGCACATCCTCAACACCAAAATATTCATTACCCTTCACTTTATAGATGAGAATAAGGATATAGTACTAGGGTGAAATGCAGCATCTTGGCACACGCCGCAGTTAGCATGAACTTCCCTGGGAAAGAGGGGATAAACAGAGCCAAAGAACAAAGGAAAATGAAGGGGTAACAGAAACAGAGTGGTGTCAGCTGTAAAGTGCTGCTGGTCTATGCCTTAACACTAATCTCCAGTGTGTTTGCTGCTGAAATAGGTTTTGTAAATAGCTTCAGCTATCAGTGTTGTTTCTCTCAGAAGGCACCCGCAGTAGTTCTGAGAAAGTAAACCCCAGGGAGACGAGGAGGCAATGCTACAAATGCTTATAAATGCTAAGTGACTTAATAACTGTTCTCATTTTATTTTCAAACATTCGTTTTAGAACATGTAGCTTTTACAGAAATAAAAATGAAACTCATTTCTTGCATTTGTTAAGATATACATTCTGAATGTTAACTGAAAGGTGAAGTTCTACACATTTTTCAGAGTACTGAGCCTCCCCAGGAGCCTCTTTGTAACCATGTGATACCAAGTTCCCAGGTATCTGGTGACATCATTTTACGCTGTGGAATGATGTCACAAGGCAGTCATTGGTCATTAACGCCGACAATAGCTGTAACAGCAATTACAATAGCAATTGCCAAATGGCCAGGCTACAATCGTGCATTGTCAATATTGCAGACGTTTCAAATGAGTGTTGGGCTATAAACAGCCCTAAGCACAGGAGACAGGAGAATGGGAGCACTACAGATGAATCAAGACAACAAGGGTGGATCCCAATTTAACAACAAAACAAACGGCAAACATTATGGTGCCAATTGGTGCCAACATGTTTTTTATGGGAGCACGAAATGGCATGATTTTAATGTTACTTGCCATTTCTCTGAGCACACGTCCTTTATTTCAGTACCCGGGCTGATTAAATCTCAGTAATTACACTAACGAGATAAGCCATTGTGACTGCAGCGGGCTCAAAGCGAGGGCTGCCACATCCACAACCACAGCACAGCCACTGATCATCCTCTTCGGCTACTCTCATCTTTAGCGCAGAGTTTGATCTTTTCGTGTCTCTGTGATTTCTGCCCGTGCCCCCTCCTCTATTCCCCAAGCACTGCATGTACAAGGTGTCTGTGCGCTCCTCTAATGACCCTAATGCACTAGAGCCGGCTCTGTCCCCTCACGACACCAATCACACGAGCCCCCAGGTCCAGGCCAGCCAATCACTGCAGAGCATGTAGAAGCATCTTTAATGATGAAGAGTGCTGCAATTTAGTGTGTGAATTTAAAAGGTTGTGCATCACAAAAAATAAACAAAATTAAAGAGGAGCCATTTTAAGTAATTTAAAGCCATGAAAAGTATCCCGCTGAATTGGAATGAAAGAAGTGGGGCAGGAAATGTAGGGTACATAAATATGCAAAACAGTACCAGACACAAATATTGTAGTGCCAAGCACTGTAGCTTTGAGTAACACTTTCTATAAAGGGTCATGCATAATACCTACATAACACCTTCTTAAGCAGTATGCATTTGTTACAACTTGTGTCAACATACTTAGACTGTCATAGGGTGAATTATTTTGCCTTTCATGTGCCATTACATTCTGGTCTGACATGCTATTGTAATACCACTTTTGACTTTGATGCATTGGAGTAACTCGTCCAGTGATTGACTGCGGTGGCCGTTAAACGTTTAGCGCTTATGAAGGTGTTATGCAGGCCTTATGCAGTGTTCTTTGTATAAAATGTTATCCAGCTTCACCCGGTTTGTGCCACAGAAATGCCTGCACTGTGAAGGATGGCAGATGCCACGCATTTCACACTAGAAGTGAAAGTGTATGAGAGGACTGGACATGCACTGACTGTGAGAGCTGAAAGCATGGGGGTGCATGGATATGCATACAGCGGAGGCGAGCGTTAGTATTCTGCCAAAAGGAGCATCGATCACAGGGTGAGTCGCGTGGTGCCTCCGCTCACCGGGCCGCACACGCTGCTCTAAGGTTACCTCAGAGGCTGAGACGGATGCTATAAATATTTCCCCCCAGGCCCCTCCACCTCCACCCTGGGTTCCCCAGCACTGTCTGGGGGAGGCTAGGACAGCGCTGTGGGTAGACCAGACTGTCGGAGGTCTGGAGCGGGGTGGAGTGCGTCTGAGTGTCCAGCCCTCCTGCCAGACGGCTCTCTCAGCAAGAGCCCTGCACCCTGCAGGCCCTCACCACAGGAATCATGGGAAACCTTAGCTGGGTATCGCTTGGAGGTACCATAGAGTTCCTGTGAAAGATAACGATTGGTGGTACCATAGAGTTCCTGTGAAAGGTAATGGACAATGGAAAGATAATGGACAATGGAAAGATAATGGGTTGCGGCTGTTTTCTTTGTGTGTGTGTGTGTGTGTGTGTGTGTGTGTGTGTGTGTGTGTGTGTGTGTGTGTGTGTGAGGGAGACAGAGAGAGAAGGGAAGAGAAAGGGAGGGAGTGAGAGCGGAAGGGAGAGAATAGAAAATGTAGTTTATCATGATCATCGTTGTCGTCCCCCCCTCCATCCTCTCCTCCCAGTTCACAGGGAGGTCAGGTTTATTTTCCACCAGTGACCTTTTAAAGGACTTACTCTCAGAATCACACTGATTGATCCTGCCTTCCTCACCAGATCTCTAATTGTGTAAATTGGTTTCCACTGGCATCCATCACTTGAAAGGAAGGAAACCCGTCCCAATAACACGTCGTTTTTTAAAATGTCAGGAAGGAGTCCGATCTGCATGTGTGCGGAGAGGGTGCAATTTGTTTAACAGACACAGAGCCATTAGGCTAATTGTTTATGCTTTGTGTGTCCGCATCAATAACGTGTCAACACACTATGAGAGCGTGTAGCAAATGGGGGATCTCTGATGCGATGGTAAATCTGTGCACAAATCTGGACACCTCTTTTATATTACAGCTGAAGAAGCAAAAACATGAAACAGACAAACGTATGACATGGCCGCTGGTTGGGTTAAATCGCTCTCCTCTTTTGAACTAGGGAAAAAGACATTGATGAAGAGAAAACCCAAATAAACAGATTTAGATTTGCCAAGTGGACTGTATGTCCCATATTTCCTGGCAGCCCGGAGCCAAGCCTGTCTCAGGCTGTCTCGTTATCGAATTCCCTCACAGACCGGGGGAACGGAGGGTGGGGGTTGGGGGCTGACGGAAGACAAACATGCCTTCTCCCAAGATGGCGCCACGAAGAGCCATCTGTCTGTTTATTTATCTGTGCTGCAAACCAGAACAGAACCCCCAAACACTGGGCCCATGTGCTGGCGGGAGGGCGGGGGCTATGGGGGTGGGAGTGGGGTGGGGGGGGGCTCGAAGCTCACCTACCCAGTGGTGGGAGGTGGCGTATGGGGCTCTCTGCTCACAGCTTCCCACCCTGCAGACCTGATGGTGCTCAAACAGAGCGTGCCAACCAATTTTTCACCCTGATAGAGTGCGGGCCCAGACCTGTTATCACAGAGCTGAGGGCATCTTCCAAAATCTGTGCAGCAGCGCTGTGTGTTTGCCGAACAGGCTAGGAGAAATATTATTTTATGAATTATTTTATAAAGGCACATTTATTTTTATATGTACTGCAGATGTACTTATATATGTGACTTACAGAAAATGTCACGGTGATAATAATTATTATTCATGGTAGATATGTAGTAATAGAAATACTGCCTTATGTCTGTTTACCAAAATGTAATTAATTCTACTACTTAGGGCTCCTCCCCACCCCTGGCCTTGTTTTAAAAAGCAACATGTTTCAAACCCTGCGGTTCTTTCTCCGGATGCGAACGCCGAGCCTCAATACAGATCTAAATGAAGTCACGACTGAGAATGTAGGCTTACTTCTTTACGAATGTTAATTCCACTTAAGCCACAGTTGTGTGTGTGTGTCCCCCGCAGCAGAGCCCGGTGGAAATGCAAAATCGTGTAAACCCACATTGCCCATGTGTGCTGCAGTCTTCCCCATCTCGAGATGGGTAACAGTCTGTCCCAGGCTTTTTATCACATCTCAGACCCTCTACACATGGAGTCAGGTGCTGTAGCCATAGTGTCGTCACAGGGATGCCATTTACTTTTTCAAAGGAGTAGCAGGTGTTTGGGAGACAGCACGTGTGACCTTTTTTTTGTTGCTGTTAAATCTGTCACAAAAATGAGGGTAACATTCAGATTAGCACTGAAGACTTTGATGCAAAATGTGTCATTGCACTACATTTTTTTAAAGAAAGATGTCCATAGTTTGAGATTCAAGGCTCTTCTTCGACACACTGAAATGTTTGTGCACTGCTACTTAGCAGAGAAATCTGAAGACTGCAGAAGTCTAGGCAGTACATAATAAATCCCTCTGATGGATATTATTTTAAATGCCAGGCTGGAATACAATGTCCTGGTACATTGTGGAGGGAACAATCAGGCCTAGGTTCTATGTAAGGCTCTCTGCTCTTTGGTTATAAGGGGATTTAAAGTTCAACTTGGGGGGGTAATTAGCTGTGATAATTATAAATGCAGCTCTCTCTAATTATGTTTCATTTGGTTTTGATGAAGTTGCTCATATTTCTCTTAAATTGCAAGGCAAGGAATGGTTTTTGTGTTTCATGCAGACATGGAAACACCCAAGTGGTGTGCAGCAGCGATAATTATCGGATCAGCACCGTGCGCTGAGAAACCTCTTACACCACAGAAGTCCAAAAGATGACAGCGTCTCAGCTTCTTGTTTATACGCCCCAAACATTCAGAGCGCGCTCAGATGTGAGAGGATTGTACTTCTGATCTGTCTCATTTTGTGTAATTAACATCTTCAGCAGCTTGCCAGGTAACAGGTGTTACCGAATTATTTTATTTATTAATTTAGTTATTGAATCCAGCATATGTTCAGGAAAGATAAACGCTGGTGGGAAGGAGCTGGAGAGGAAAAAAGCACTAAGCGCTCCGTGGCCTTGGGTCCTAAACCATCTATTTCTTCATATGAGGTCGGCATTGCCATGGAAACGCTCCCTCTCAACTTCTTCATCAAATGGATATCCTCAAAGACAAATTCTCAGAAATCACAGGAGGGGGCTGAGAGCTCTTGATTTTGTTCTGCTCCTACCTACCACTCCTCCCCCCTCATTTTTTAATTAATTTATTTATATATATTTTTTTGCAATTCACAATGCAGCTCCAGTGTCACGCAGCTATCTGAGAGTGGCAGATGGATGCAGGCTTTAAGACACAAAGGTGCACATGTCTGGGTGCAGACTTCAGCACCTGCTAAACACCTGAATTATCTTCCTCTGTGGAGACGTGCCAGAGGTGACACAAAGGTTCCTCAGTGAATGGAGCATTCTCAGAGGACCCCATTTCAATAGGCCTATTGAAGCTGGTCACCTTCTCAGCTCAGGAAGGCACTTCCTTCATGGTGGAAGGCAACCCTTACAGTTCTGCAGGAGCTGCAGGGCTCTCTGGATCTCCAACACCAAGCAGACCCTAACTTAAAATAAGACACACTATGTTGTGGTAACAAAATGGTGTGTGTAGTATTTGAGGAGAGGTGTGTAGTATTTAGGAAATAAACAGAAGAGAATTGACACAAACCTTTTTTATTGAAATGATTCTAACTGCTAAGAGACCTATGAGAGATGCATAAGCGTATGTTTGCTGAATGGTTCCCCCATACACGACCGAATGGTGACACAGAGGTTTCTATGGGAGACAGAAATTTTTAAAGATACGGGACTATAGGTGAGGTGGTCTCTTCTAAGGTCTGGCAGGCTTCACTCTCCATTCCTCCTCTGCTCCTATCTTTTTTCCTTCCACACTCCATTTCCCTTCTCATATGGACCTTGTCATCAACCATGAGGACTTCCCCATTACAGAGTTTGTGCCAATTATTCTGATTATATTTCAGTGCAGAGCCGAAAACTATTTCCTGCATTTCTCTATAAAGCCTTTCCAAATGATATATATATGGTATTTGGAAAGGTTTTCCTTGTTTAAGTTCAATAAATAGGCATTTAATAAAGATGTTTAATGAAAACATTTTATTTACTTTATCAGCAATTACATATTGTGCAGGGATGCTTACTCTCCATGCTCTACTCCTTACTGTTCAAGCAGCGGTTGCAACACTCCACGGTGCGACTTAATTAATCTCAAAAAGAGAGGGAAAAAAGAATTTGACACATTTCACGGGGCTCATTGCAGAAGCTGGGAAAGTGAGAGAATTGGTAATTGGTGAGGGCACAACGTGCTAAATTAGCTTAACGATGCCTCTGCAAGCCACGTTGTTAGAGATTTTTTTTTCCTCCCTGTGTCACTCACATGTTTAACAGGCAAATGGCAAACCATCCAAGTTATTCATACATTATGTAATAACGCTCTTACTCACCGTACCTTTCCCTGGGCGAAGCTGAAGAATCGTTCCTCCTATAAATGGGATTTCACATGCTTTCATGGTTATGTGCATTGTTACATAACTTGCTTTGTCCGCGTTTTGACACTCATCGAGTGACGTTGCTCTCTCATGCTCTCTCTGGATCTGTGGGGGAGAGATTGGGCTGTAATCTAATTGGACAATGTCACTCCACTCTGTGACTGTCGAGTCGTTGGAGTGGAGTGACTCGTACTCATTTATGATTGCACACTGACAGCACCTCCAACATGAGCAGTCCTACGACACAAACGCGTCCCCATTTGCATAACCGCAGCAATTCAGGCCAACGTTACCACAACATTACGGACTGTCAACCTCACACTGCACTCAGGCAGTAAAATATATAAATCAAGGCAGGGATGATACAACACACACACATACACACACATAATTGCGATATAGTGCATACAGGAAAGCTGTACGGTCCAGAAGCACTACAGTCAGGGGTACAATGAGTCAGAGTCATTGTACACGTAAAAGTGCAGAAACTGGAAGCACTGACAAGTGTCCTCAGGAGTTGTTGACATCCCAGTGCACCGTGTTGGAAGTTGTAGGATAATCATGCACAGAGATTATGTAATGTCCTAAATATGTCCCCATACATTTCATAGCGTAAATGTGCAGATGTGTCACAGAGAGAGCAAAGCATCTTCTACCCCAGAGGAGCGTTCATGTCTGAAGTCAAGGGATTGGAATGTCCCATAAATCCTAGAAATAATGTATTATATGCGTGTGTACGCACGTGGAAGGGTTTGCGTGTGTACATATCTGTCTTTATTGTGGACGTCTTTTTTGGAGAGTGTGTGTGTGTGTGTGTGTGTGTGTGTGTGTGTGTGTGTGTGTGTGTGTGTGTGTGTGTGTGTACACTTTTTATGCAATCCTCTGTACAGTGTGACATGAAATGTCAACAGGGTTTGCATGTCAAGTCTGCAATACCAGTAGAACGGCCGCTGGAATGTCCGCAGTCCTCTTGGTGCAGCAGCCAGTCGTTAGCAGCCACCGGATCAGAGAGAAGCAGAAGTGACAGTTTCTATCCACAGGCATTTCTACATGCCTACCTCTGGCCATCCCTGCTCTTCTTGGCCCAGAATTCATAGAGACACACACACACACACACACACACACACACACACACACACACACACACACACACACACACACACACAACCCAAGTGCAAATAAAGACGGAGGAGCATGGCAGCATGTCCCTAGTGGTTCGGGGATTGAGAAGGCTGTTATTTCAGAGCAGGGATGCTGGACTAAGTGTGATAACCCCAGTGACTCTATGTGTGTGAGACAGCAGTCAGGATAAGAAACAAGGGTCAGGACTGTACCTAAGGGACAGGGACTAGGCTGCTGGGCTCCTTTTGATCTTGTGAGTCTTTTTCTTAGGCAATTAGGCATTCTCTGTATAGTCTTTCCTTCCTTCATTTTTCCTCACTTTTGTTTTCTTTACCAAACAGTGCTTTCTTTATACTATACTTGTGTTACCACACATGTGTTAATGTAACATGGGGGATTGTTACCGGGTAAATGTGGGTTTAGGGCCTTCAGTACAAAGGCAGTATACAAGCCGAGACCTGATTTCACCTTTCCCTGATGGAGGTCAGGTTAGGAATGAATTCTTTGACTCATACTACACCCCCTAGTCAGCCATTACAACAGCTGGTGTTTGTCAGCTTGACTTTGGGCAGGGAATTGTGCTCAGAGTCAAGCAGCTATATTCGCAGTGGTGTTTCCCTTTGAGATCACTGAGTATATGTCAGAGGTCGCATAATCTGACCCTGGGTTTAGATCCGCTTGGGATGGCCATCACTTTGTAAGGCCAGCGGGGTCTCGGAGGGATGAGAGAGAGGGAGAGAGAGAGAGGGAAAGAGAGGGAGAGAGAGAGAGACAGGGTGGGTTGAGATTTTGCCTGCCTCTGAGCCTGGATGAGCCTGAACTGAGGCTGTCATGTTCCCGCTCTTCTCCGGTACTCGCACACAGCACCTGTATGTTCCCGTGAAGCCGGTGGCTCATTACAGGCCGGCGGGGTGCGATCCAGGCGAGAGCCCGGAGGACCTCGGCTAACAGTCGCCTCTTCCGTCACTCGTTCCTCTCTCTCTCTTTCTTTCTCTCGCTCCCCCGCTCTCGCACGTGTCCGCGGGCGTCGGGACCCGGAGGTGTGATTTCTGACTCCTCTCCAGCTCCCTCAGCACGCATCTCTCTCTCTCTTTCTGTCTCTCTCTCTCTCTCTCTCTCTCCCTGTCAGCAGGAAGAAGAGGAACACCATCGCCTCTCTGTAACACGATCAGATCCCACGGGCCACTCTGCCTTCAGATCCCCAAAGCGTGAAAACAGCCATTCTCCCCAGCGTTCACCTCTGCCTGCAGTTACCAGAGCAGGGATGTAAAAACATACCCCTCCACCCTCACATCCACGCTTCCGTTACATTCCCTCCCCCTGTTTCCTGAGCTCTGCCCAAGGATGCAAATTGTGTGTTTTAGGATTAACGTGACTAGGAGGAGGCCAGGTATCCTGATAGTAATCCTCGCCACAGAGAGCGGCAAAGCCCCTGTTTTCGCTCCACAGTGATTTTCTGGATGGGTCCCGGCTTGTCAATTTCTATTTCCTGACACCTGTATTATAGACCCGCGTGAAAAGAATGCCGTTACCATGGAGGTGCCTGGAATCCGGGAATGCACGCGGCGCTGCGGTTCGCCGGTGTCTTCCTCTTGTGAACCGAGTGTTTCGCGCGGCAGATGCGTCAGGCTGTGCCGTGAGTCCGCCAGCTGCAATGTATGATTCATACCTTTACATCTGGTCTCTTCCTCTCTCATTATCACACTGTCGGAACAGTGCTCACCCCCCCCCAGCTACGTCTCACCGTCTCTCACCTGTGAAACTAAAAAAAAAAAGTGTGAAAGTAAGACTGCCTCCCTTTTTTGCTCCATCATGCCCTCTCTGAACATCATAACGACTGGAGCAAAAATTGATTGTTTTGATTTGACTTTTGGTTGAAGAGGAATTTTGGCCAAAAGAATAGTGAACAGGCCCCCAAGGATAGAGACAGGGAGGGAGGGAAGGAGAGAGAGACTCCAAAACGGACAGGCCGCAGTGAGCAGCCCTGTTCCATGTCCTCGGTGTGTTTTTGTCTGGTGTTGCGCTGCCGAGCTTGTCACGCCCGCAACAGCTCAATCGGCTGGAACGGCACGCGTCACAGGGCCGGTAATAAGGTTTGACGGGAGCACTGATCTCAGCAGAGGGAGACGATCTGAGTGGACTGAGGCGTGTTCAACAAGCAGCGCAGAGGAGAGAACACACATGCACACACAGATATGAAAACACACACACACACGCACCAACACACGTACATATACACACGTACACATGCACAAATACACGCAGATTCAGAAATAGTAGCAAAAAATGATGCTTTAGCCTGTGCAAGACTACAATCTGAGTGTGTGTGTGCTTATGTAAATGTGTGTACGTGTGTACATGTGTTTACCATGTAAGATTTCACCATGATTATTCAGAGGTTTTGACAATTTCATTAGCAGCAGTGCAGACACCATGGGAATTTCCTTTCCTCATTTGTAAAAACTTTTAAATGTTGCTTTGCCCTTTAACAGAATAGCTCTTTCCTCAGAGCACATCAGAAATGAATCAATGTAGTCTTTAGCTGTACTACTTTCTACTAATTACGCTAATTCCCTACAACAGAAAGATGGCAAAATAAAAGCAGTGGTCTTTCTTCTCATAGGTCTTCACTGGCTACCAAAACCAGAGCTGGTGGATTCACTGGAAGACAGAACATCCTCTATAGCTAAGGCTTAAATTTGTTGTGAAATCCTGCGTTGATTTTGCAAATGGATTTAGCATGTGTTGAATCTCAAAGTCTATGTTGCTGTCATGTGTTTGCAACCAGTGGAAGGGATAAAACGAAGATTGTAACCAGAGTAATGAAATTTTAAACATTTTCAGACTTCTTTAATTTGTCGGTTCTACAAATCATTCATTATCATAAAAAAATGAGGACAAAGAATTTTGCCACAGGCTGTGCAATTCCAAAAGCACAAGGACATGTCACTGAAGCTCACCCATCTGTCAGACTGTTCATGATTTCATGCGTCTGTGAACTCATGTATTCATCCACACATCCATCCATTCAGCCATTCATTCATTTTTCTGTCATTAACCAATCCGACCCAAAATATGTCTCTCTGTCTTTGTTTGATTGGCATTACAGTCTCAGATAATTTGAGTTGCCCAGTTCCTGGAAGGCTGAATAAGCCTTCCCAAATGCTTGTGTGTGTGTGTGTGTGTGTGTGTGTGTGTGTGTGTGTGTGTGTGTGTGTGTGTGTGTGTGTTTGTCTGTCTGTGTGTGTGTGTGTGTGTGTGTGTGTGTGTGTGTGTGTGTGTGTAAAATGTGTGTAATGTAATGTGTGTGTTTGCAGATGTGCATGGGTATGTGTGTGTGTGTATGTGTGTGTGTGTGTGTGTGTGTGTGTGTGTGTGTGTGTGTGTTTCTGCCCCCTCCAGTCCCTCCCCAGGACTCTACAAATCCTCAGCACAGAAGAAATCCCTGCAGTCAGTATGTGGTGATGTCACACTTAATGTAAATCAATACACAGGGAAAGGGCACGAATCATCTCTCCTCCAGAGCAGAGAGAGAGTGAGGATTTCTCTCTCTCTCTCCCCCTGCCTCTCCCTTTCCCATCCTTTATCCGTCCTGTTCTCTGCAAATGCTATGATAAGGTATAACATTATTGCATCCACGACAAATAATTGTTGTAGCAGTAAAATAAAGATGTAAAAGACATTGTTTCTTGACATGAATAACCTACTTTTTTGGCATTCTTTGTTCTTTGTTCTGTTTTGCAATTGTCTGGCTGTGGTTGATGTTCAGTCAGGATCTTTTTTTGCTATTTAACTGTGACAGCATAGTCATATTCAAAGGCATTTAGTCGCATTTAACGTCTATAATGAAATCAGATGGTTTTCTATGGTTTCATTGGTCTGATGTTCCAGATAATCTGTTTTCATTCATGTTTAATCAATATTAATCATGATTGAGTATTAGTGGGTTATTAGTGTGCATTAGTGGCTTAGTGAGTTCAGTACTGGCTGGCTGCAGGGGCTTTTCTCTGGAATTAGTTCCTGGGTGTGCGGTGTGTCCATGGGGCTTCATTTCAGATGCATCCAAAACTGCATTCTTCCATGGATATTTAATAGCTGCTGTTAACAGTGTAGCCCTTAAATGCAGACCTTGTTTGTGGTTTTGTCTCTTTCGGTGTCATTGAATGCATCCTTCTCCTAACCATCCCAGCATGGACTTTGTGATGTTATTGAAGACTTTTCACCAGATTGTAACTACCTGGAATATTTACCCTGCAAGTATTGTTTTTAGACTGCACATACTCCACAAGTGCTGTTTGTATTAGCTTCCCATTTCATAGACACTTATATGTAGGCTAAGGTTTGTATCAAAGATGGTATATCAAAGTGGTAAGGAGCAGGGCTCATAACGAAAAGGTTGCTGGTTAAATTCCCCACCAGAACTAGTATCTGTTTTCCTGATATCACCCCTGATCTCTGGAATTTAATTATTTCCTTCTTTCAGGAATACTGGAGGCCCAGCAAACACACACACACACACACACACACATACACATGCATGCATACACGTGTAAATAGGTCAGTGGATCTACTTGGCCAGTTCAGCCCAAGCATTTTTCCTAGAAACATATCACAATACAACCTGTACCACCTTAATCTTCCCCAGCAGTACATTTGTAGAAATGCATTATGGGAACATACCATGAATGCATTGCACATCACGGTCACTTTGTCAGGTCACACGGGACGCGTATTCGAAACCCATGAATATCATAGCAGTTGAAATTGAAATCAATGTAGCATGCATATTAGACTAAATGGAGTATGTGGTACTGAGGCATATGTGATAGGACTGACTGCTATTAACTGGGAATGCCAAAGCAGAGAGTGGTTCAGCGTTCGGTTCCACACCTTAAACAGACGCACTAAGAGGTAGGGGGAAGGAGGGACTCCGGTCTCGAGGGAGACTTCACACACCCCACAGGTCCGGGCCAGGACCGACAGACAGAACATTACTCCCGACCAGATGACAGAGAGAAACTCCCACAAAATCACACACGGGGGGGTGGGGGTGGGGGTGAGAAAGTCCAGACAGTGAGCTGTCTGCGCCGCTTGCAATGAATGTATAATGAAAAACATTATTTCATTCAAAATGCAATCAATTTTCTCTCAGCCGGCTCTGGCGTGGAGGCTTTGTCCCTGTGCAGGGAAGCTTCCGCTCTGTATTGATTTAGAAATCATCTCTCCGCAGGCAGGAAGCTCCGGGAAGATGAGCCTCGCCGTTGTCATGTGGGCTTTCACCAGCGCCGCGGCATTAGCGGGGGTGACCTCCAGGCTGTGTTCGCGCTCTGAGAGACCGCGCAGAGAGCAGCGTCGGGTTCTGCCCCGCCCAGGAGCCCTTTGACGGCCGCGGTCCCCGCGAGGACACGATTTTGGCTGAATGGCTGAAAAGAGCAATTTAGTGAAAAAGCGACTTCGGGCTTTAACCGTTGTGTAGTATTTAAACAAAGTCTGCCATGAAACGTTGAATCGAAACGTTCAAGCAAACACCGTGTAGATATTCACATTGTGAGTAGAATATAAGATCTCATCTCAGGTCCCATCTCTTCAGACTGCATCTGGCTTCCACCTCAGTCCCCAACCCCTAACACCTGTTTGTGTTTATTTTACATGTAGTATCGCAATGTGTTTTGGATTCTGTGAGTTAGTGACTGATGTATGGTTGTGTACTTGGCTTAATCAGCTTGCATAAGTTTACTTGTGATAGGGCTTGAATAGTGTTATGGTCACACTCACTGGTCTGGGTCTGA